>MOOZ01000473.1:90879-106656 GCA_002930495.1 Cecropterus lyciades | reverse complement strand
AACTGCATATGGCAAACGCAGTTGGAGGATAGAAGACAGGAACTTTGATTTCCCTGTTATTCCTTTAGCGGCAAAATCGTACCTACTCAAGCCTGGGGCGGCACATTGCAAGAGGCGGCAAAAGACCTTTTTTTCTCTTCCACGGCTTTTCAGATGGTAGTACGTTCCAGGTTTACCTACGGCTTACAACGTTTTTTATAACACATAAATAGTTTGGCTATATATGGTCAACCTTTCCTATTCGAAGGTGGTAGAATTCTTTGTGCTATTTCTGCCTCATAACAACAGTAGTATGCGCTGTTGTGTTCTGAAGGGTGTGGTAAGGGAGACATACTTTTCCGAGGCATTCCATCTCAGTCCTCAGAAGTAGCAACGCATGTGTAGCTAGCCTTAGGTGAGACTTTTATCTTACCTAAGGTTGATTACAGATGTCCGCGTGCGACAGTAGCCACATACCATCAGGTGGGCTGCATGCTCGTTTGCTACTTCCATACTATAAAGAAAAACACTAGTCTAGGCATGCACAGCAATGCGTCAGTAATAGATCAGTAGGTGATGATGAAGGCGAAAATGGAATTTCCTAATGACGCGTTTCTTTTGACAGTGCGTCGACAGAGATAAGATAATTTCTCTTCACAAGCTATCATAAGATCAGTGCATATCAAATTCATCTATCGCCATTGCTGATGCAATCTGTCTGCAAACACAATAAGTTTGATTTTATTTAATCTATATAAATAAATGATATTGAAATTTCTATTGGACATTTATTATAAAAATAAAATGATAGGCTTGCTTTGGCCCAGCATCTTGCAAAAACTACTTTATAGATTTTGATCTTTGTCAGATAAATCGTAACAGGTAGACATAATAAAGTCTAATATGTAGTTAAGTACTATCAGCTATAACAACAATCTTAGTGTGGGTCCTTTATTATTTTTATTATTACTAATTTTAGTGTCACGTGAGCACACATAATTAGACAAAAAACTCAAATCCCAAACTTTCGTTACGGTAAACCAGATACTTTTTACAAAAAATATGTCAATACCAGGTTTAATTTATATTGTTATACGTATTTTATCCATAAATTAGTCGTCATTTACTTATATGAAGGAATAAAACCCATGGATCACACATTAAATTACATTACAAAGAGCTATTAAAACACTACGTGACCTCTCCGCTGTCTATACGGGAGAATTACCAGAAAGTTGATAACGGAGCCACAAGGATAAAATAAAGTTAAACATATTTCCCTAAGTAACTCCTAGATTCTGTTTTCTACGTATTTGTCTCAGTTTACTCTTTAAAACGACGGATACGTGATCATTCAAAGGCGTCCGCATAATATTAATAATATACAATTCAATTGGCGTTGTGTATAATACACAACACCATACCATAGAACACAGAAAATATAGAGAAAAAACACTTTAATTCCCAAAAATCCATGGAGAACGAGCAAGAGACAAATATAAAAACATCATTTATAATTACAATCTTCATTATTATTTTTATTTAAACACATACACATAACACAAACGTAAGTGGTCACTGCCGCTCATGGACATCTGTTCTGTTTAGTCCGTTCAACTCCAGATAAGATCAGCCTTACCTGACATTAGCCACAGATGCTTTGTTACCTCTGAAGACTAAGTTGGAACGCCCCGAATAAATAAACCTTTAAGCCGTGAAGAACAAACTTTCTACTGCTATTATTAGGCAGTTTAAACCAGTAGACGCGGAGGTGGAGTGGTGAAATCTTTGGAGTCGAACGCTTCGTTACCAGCTTTAAAAAACCGTAGAACAAACTCGTAGATCATTATTATTATTGTCATGCTACATGCGGATTTTTAGAATTACAATTCATCGTTATGAAACGTTTTATAAGCATAAAAATCTTATTAATATTGTAAATGCGAAAGTATGTTAGGATGATTGTAATTTTTTCACTTTGAAACGGCTGAACGGATATGATGAAATTAGGTACATGGAAAGTTTGTTTCCTGAATTAACACAAGATACTCTTTATTGTAGTAATAAGACAAGATCAATAAGGGCAACGCTACGGGCAAAAGCTACTATTATACATGCGCAAGTTTATGAGGATGGGCGTTTGTTATCCTTTCACGGAAACACAAATAGTTTATGACATAGATTACCACATAGTTACATAGATGCTCTTTCGTGGTAAACGAGGAAGCCTGGGACAGTAACTGGTGAGCATTGAATATATAACTATTAACTAAAATCACCTTCAAAGCCGACGATGGCGACGCCTCTGGTGTTGCAAATGTACATAGGCAACGGTGATTACTATCCATCAGGTAGTCTATCTGATTTTTCGGTAGGTTTAGGTATAAAACAATAAGAATATTATTAATCCGGTATGAAATATATATTTCTACTAAATACTATTTGCTCTACATTTCTCTAAATCGAGCAATAATTTTGAAACACGTAACGTTTTTTAAGGCCTAGCGCATACAATTGTTATAACGATTGAATAGTTTAGTCGTGTTCTGTGCTTATGCTCATGACAATCAAACAGTTTAGTCGACGCTAATGAACTTAGAGTCAATTCAGTCGTTATCGATTTATGTACTCTTAGTATGCCCTCATTTACTCGCAGTTTATAGCGTCAAAATAATTAGCAGTTAGAGAATTGATATGTCTATTATACCGAGTTAGAGAATAAATTTACCTAAGAGATCGCAATGCAGACGAATTTCAGACAAGACTACCTTTCCCTTTATCTTAGTATGCTAGGTATGACATGTACTGCATCAGCTTCAACTTTCTAGTCAAGTAGCGTTAAGCAGTTCTTGTGTTTCGGGGGAAAGGTGTGGGTGCCGGCTCACTGACAAATAAGTCGACCATCTTAGTCCTTGGGAGTAAACAACGCATGTATGATCGACTTCAGATAGAGTCCCTGTTTCATATGAAGTTCCTTACAGATGTCCATGGGTGAAAATGTACTAGTATCAGGTGGACGTTTGCTACATCCATGTTATAAAACAGACAGGGGCAGACGGGTATTGAAAGACGTCAAATATTTTTTATGCAAATGCAAATTTTATATAACATTGAACCGGTTAGCACCAGAAAGTGATAAAAACAAATGCATTATCATGTTTAAGGAACTGTCACGTTTTTCTAAATATGTATGAAAAACTCACGTGGCGATCAACGAGTTTTACGATAATCTAAGTTAGTGACAAAAAGGCACTGACGTATGATATCCAAAGTCGAATGTTATAAAAATGAAACTGTACATCGTATATATTAAATACGTGAACCCTTATTACCCTGAAGGTGTGTGTATATACGAGATAAAAGCAATGCAAGTCGAGAAGAGAAAATTGCTTTATTTTTTTTTATAGTACGAAAGTAGCAAACGAGCATGCAGTTCATCTGATGGTAAGTGGCTACCGCCCATGTACATCTGTGATCAACCTTAGGTAAGATCAAAGTCTCACCTAAGATTGGCCACAGATGCGGTTACCCTTGAGGACTAAGATGAAATGCCGCGGAAAACTATGTCTCCCTTACCACACCCTTCAGACCAGAACACAACAGTACACAACACTGCTGTTATTAGGCGAAATAGGTGTGGCGGTGTTGCTTCCAGAGTCGAACCACAAAGAGCTCTACCACCTTCAAATCCCCCTCGATCATCACGCGTTGAGAGTAGAGCACTACTTCAAACGTTTCGCGTTTTGAGACGTGCAAAATAAATTGTTTTAGGGCTGTGAATAAGTATTAATAGAAATAACTATAACATTTATTATTTGAGAATTCTTTTTAAACTTTTTGTCCGTGTGTTTGGAATTGTGTTAAATCAAAGATGTTGAATTTCGGCTCAAGACAAAATATATGTATATGTATTAAATATATGTATTTGTAGTCCATATCTTAAGATAAAATTGAGTGTTCCATTAAAATCAACCTGCTCTATGAAAAACTAATATAATTTAAAATATGATTCGTTTATCAAACTAATTGTATATATACGTATCATTGAGAACATAATGAACAAAATATTATTATTGCAAAGTTGCTCTACTTAATTTTAATATCACTAAGGTAAGTTTTACTCTATCACTGTCTCTGTAATCAAAAGTAAGAACAAAGATTTTCGTTCTAATTACACTTTTATCAACAGAATTAATGAGAGAAAGTGTTAAGTAAATGTACATTCATATCGTAATATGAGCAGGAAGAATGTTCCACGTATGATAAGGGCACATCCATATAACATATGTTTATTGTACTTTCTTCCTAGAGTAATTGCTGTATTCTGGTCTGAAGAGGAGGGTACTACTGAAGTTTTCCAATTAAATCTTAGGAGAAAGCAATATTTCTTATCGTCTGTTGATAGAAGTTCTATCCACTTGGGATCAGTAGTGTTCATGACTTTACGATCACTTAATATTAGATGTATGTTATTTCATGCTATCAAAATATATAAAATATATGCGTCAATATTTGTAATATAATTCTTGGGAGTCTAAAAGTGTAGCGATTTGGACTCTTTGGATTATCTGTAATTTCATCTCCTTTGGATGTTATAGTATATTTTGTTTTGATCAGTTAAAATTTTAAATGTCCTTCTTTTATTTGAATATATTGAGTAAAGTAATCAAATATTTTTAGTTTATAAATTTATAATAAAGTTATTCAATCATAATAGAACATAAGTCATACGTAACTGCTTATTCAGGATATCTGCTTAGGCGGGAATTGAACTCAGAACTGATTGCGTATTACTTTACGTTAAAGATTAACGGATATAAAAGACTCGGAATAATTTAGCGCACAGTTTTGTTAATACGATATTTATAAAGGTTTTACCACATACCGATAAAAGGATGAGGATTACTATGAGATAGTTTAATGAATCGGATAATATCCCCGATTTGCATATAAAATGATCTAACACCTGGCATTAACTTAATGTGGCAGTGGCCTTACAGCGCACTGCAGTCTAAATTCTACCATATTCGTTTTTATTGAAGTCTATACTTTGTTGTGGTCGTTGAGATAAATACTTAAGCCTCTTACACATTACTCTATCGGCCCCCCCACTCAGCTAAGTCCCTACACTATTTGTCGATAAGTCAAATTGTCTGTTGTAATGGTTTTTTCTGATTATATTTCCGATAGCACTGTTGTCACTTAAAAGCCCGTGTAGGTACTCATGTACAATCTATTAAATTAAATAAATATAATGTCAGTTAGTTCGTCAGCAACCCATTACTTTTTATATACATATATATTTATATAAGTAATATAACATGTTATATAGACGTTGCAAAGGGGCACCACATAGTATCTAGTTACTGCCATTCATGGACATGTGTAATTGACACTAGATAAGATTAGAAACTTTCCTGTGGTCTTTCCTGAGAACTTAGTCCTGACGGGTAACAACGCAATTGTGAGCAACAAAAGCGTTGTTACCCGTCAGGACCTATTTGGAACGGCTCGGATATCTACGTCTCCTTTACCATACGTTTCAAACCAGAAAGTAGGAGCTTAATACTGCTATTATTAAAAGAACAAAAACGGGTAATTTTAGATTAAGTGATGTCTCTGAGACAAAAAAGTTCCCGGAAACGAATAGTTTTCTTTTAATTTTGTAACGGGTAAGTACTCATTATTAGCGGTTTTTTCTTTGTTTTCTATTATTTTTAGAGTTCCGTCCTAAAGGGTAATAACAGGACCCTATTACTGAGACTCCGCTGTGCGTCTGTTTGTCACACGACTGTATCTCATGTATCGTGATAGCTAGATAGTTGAAATTCTCACAGATGATGTATTTCTGCTACAAAAAATATTTTAACTTTTTTTTTATTATAGCGAATAAAAAAAAAGTAAAATATTTTTTGTAAGGGGGCTCCCATACAACAAATATTTTTATAGATAATGGTGTGGTACCCTTTTTGCGAGAGTCCGTCTCGCAGTTGGCCGGTTTTGATGTGAAACATCTAAAGGAGCATGTAAACCTGATTGTTGGCGTGGCGATCGCCACACCGTATTTTTATTATAATGCCATCTGTTATACATTTTTGGAACTATTAAGTATCGAACAAAACTAAGCGGGTTGTTGTGTTAGTTCGACTTAGTACGGGGTACTGTTCCTAGATGGAGTTATACATTTTTTATTTTCATATCCCCTTGACATTCTTTGCAAAATGAATAGATTTGAGTATGTAAGTTAAAATGAAATGGTTTACAATTTTCTTGTAATGTTGACTTTATAAATGTGCACAAATTAAAATACAGATAATATCTTTCATTTTCATGATTCTATATATTTACTTCTGTCTTGTCTTTTATGCATATTACTTGTACGAAACTGATGTTTTACATCTGCCAGGCGCCCCGTGACGGCAATCTTTTTAGTTGTATGGGCTGCGCTGCATTCATTTAACTGTAAATATTCGAATAATATCGGCAATAAATGAATTAAAACCGCATATCATGAGAACCCATTACATAGGAAAATGAATCAATTCCGCGATATTAGTCTACAACACTAAATTACATTTCTTTATAAAATTCGAAATTCTATGCGTACAATAAATATTAAATTTATTTAATTTGCTTACCTTGGAACAGGTAAAGCTAATTATACACTATAGTTACTCGGTTATTGAGAAAATAAGTAAATCAATAAAATTAATCACAGATTATTTTTACGATTATTTAACCCTAACAGCATTTAGTGTCAAACTGCGTTGTCATTTTTTAAATATCAGGAAATATATTTTTTATATTTCCTCATAATCTAATCTGGCTAGTAACTAAGGTTTAGGTTCATATCGGAATTTTTACGGAATTTTCCATTTCTACGCCTGATAAAACTCACAAGGTTTGCAAACACAGAAACCCTAATAAACGGTAGATAAACTCAGATTGTTTATGTAAGTGAACATTTCTGGGAAATTCTATTAGGTATCTAGTATTGATCAGAATTCTAAATCGGCAAATCGTTTTAATTAAAATAATGCAATATTGCCATGTAAGTGGCGCCAGAGAATAACACTGATATTTAGTTACATCAGCGAACATAGATTTAAATCTGTATCGTCATATAGATATTTTAATTTGTGACACGATGCACCTTGCATTGTATGATTTTAGAGTAGCATTATCGCGGAATTGATACCTTTTAATATGTAACGGGTAACTTTTAATATGTTACCACCTATTGAAGGAGGTACAACTCTTTGTGGTTCGACTCCGGAAGCACCATCGCCACACCTACTTCTGCCTAATTGTGTTATGCGCTGTTATGTTCTGGTCTGAAAAGTGTGATAAGGGAGACATACTTTTCCGAGGCATTCCATCTCAGTCCTCAGGGGTAACAATGCATCTGTGGCTAACGTTAGGTGAGACTTTGATAACAGATATCCATGGGCGGTAGTAGCCACTTACCATCAGGTGGGCTGCATGCTCGTTTGCCACTTCCATACTATAAAAAAAAACGGGTACACACGATATGCGTTTTTTAAATTTCTTGTTGCCGATATTTCGAACCAGTTAAATGCATCTTGTCACGGCGAAACTGAGACCCCCTCGAGGGGATCTCCACCTTGTCTTGACAACTCTCCTTCCGCGGAAGGAGAGTTGTCTCGGTATGTCGTTGCCGTGCGCGCTATCTCCCGCGACCGAACGGGACCTCCCTGCCCTCTGCGGCCGTTTGGTGGTTTTCGGCGGAGCCAAGGATCCGCCGCAGGTTGTGGGAGGTCGATGCCTGTAAGGTGTGGAAAGCTTTGCAGGAGTCGGCTTACCCATGTCCACGGCCCCTGGGCGGCGGTCTCGGGGTTGATCCGTCGCCCTGCGGATGGTAAGGATTGGAGGTAAGGCTCGCCTTTGTGTTTTCTGGCGCGCCTTGCTGTTGAAGGGGAGCTCCACGCTCCACGGGAAGGGGCTGTGGGAGCGGCCAGGCACCGGCGGGTTCGCGGATGGTTGCGAAAGCGTGCCCGTGTTCCCGCCGTACGGTGCGAGGAGAAAACACAGTGGGGGTTTAGCCGTTAAGAGTCCGGCATAACCAGCTGCTGCCCCGGGCGGCTGGGTATCGATGAGGATTACCCACTTTAAAAAAAAAACGGCGTAACTAAGTACCCATCCATATAAAATCGCGAGTGTCCGTAACATATTAAAAGAATGAATGTCCTAAGTAAAACATGAAAGCAAACATTGGCACGATTGAAAAACAAATATTTTTTTGGCCTTTTTTTACGCAAATTTCTCATAGTTTTAATATTTGCAAAGAAAAAAGTTCGGAGGACTGAGAGTAAGTTATAGAAATTTATATAACTTATGGTATTTTAGTCTGTTTATCTGTGTGGCTACCAGTACCATACTACCACTTACATACCAGTATAGTCCACTATACTATTTCCGCGGTTCCGTCCGCTATGATCGCGTCTAACACATACATATATAAGGATTATATTAATAGAAGGATTATATGTAATAATAGGACCTAGATTCTAGGAACATGAACATTAGGGTTCATTACAGATGTCCATGGGCCGCAGTAGCCACTTACCAACAGGTTGGCTGCATGCTCGTTTGTTACTTCCATACAGTAAAAAAAGGAGTGTAGAGTAAAAAAAACTCAAAGAGTAACAACGTATATCAACTCATTTCATTAATAGCACACAAGTACGCATAAAATATTATACTACTATTTTAGTTGCAGTTCTCGTAAAGTATCACGAGATGGTCTCGTGGTATTTGAAGACATAAAATCAAGTAAAACATATTTTTAACGGCGATAAAATAGTGATTTCATATACGTATGTTTGTTACTTTATGATCCTGTAACTTAATTAATAGCTGAGACAAGTACTATGGAGTCATGTTCAGCTTTTATCATTATTTATATACTATAGGACCCACGTGGTGGAGCGGACACCATACCAGTCTGACACGCAGTGGGTCCCGGGTTCGATTCCCGGCCAGGCAGACATCTGAACGATGAGTTCAAATTTCTGTTCTGGGTCTGGGTGTTTGTGTATTCGTCTTTGTATGTCCATGGCACCCACGACACGGTAGAAAATCCTACTGTGGGGCTATGAGTGTATAAAGCGTTTATGTTTATGTTTATACGTTGAAAATAAGCAATTGTCATATATAATATTGTGAATGGAACTAAATCTAGATGAAATAGGATTCTTATGTCAAGTTTTAAAGGTCGCGGAAAATTTAGTTCGTCTCTGTAGATACCTAATAACGACAATGCTGTATTGTACTTTGAAGAGTGTGTTTTTTTATCGGATTGAAATAGCAAACGAGCATGCAGTCCACCTGATGGAAAGTGGTTACTGCCACCCATGTACATCTGTAAGCAAGTTCATATAGAACAGGGGTTCTATCTAAAGTCAGGAGTTCTATCAGAAGTTCATATAGAACAGTGATTCTATCTGAAGTCGATCACAGATGCGTTGCTACTCCCGAGGACTGATATGGTCGCCTCAAACATAAGTGGTAAGGGAAGCATACTTTTATGAGGCAAGCCAACTTACCACCACTCCCTCTCTTCCTTTGGATATTATAAGAGGCGACTAAGGGATAAATATCCATGAGATTGGCACCAGTGTCCTTTCTGAGTAATATTAATACCTGCTGCGGTCAAGAACACTCATGCCAGGCGCAGACTTATGGCAAAACTCTATAAGAGCCCCTCTTATCCAGCTTTGTCCTTCATAAAACTGATGGAGGGATAGGGTCGTTCAAACAGAACATAATGTCATAAACAAGCTGACAATAAAACAAATCGTTGGGTGGTCCATGATATATTTCCGTTATAGGATTATGATGAAAGCGTTCCCTCGGGAGTCGAGAGGATTTATCGAATTACTGTCGTAGTAACATATAACATCATTAATTAGAACAGATTAGAAAAGAATGACGGGACGCGTCGTCGACGGCTTTGAGTTTTAAATAATTTTGGTGACAAATTACAAAAGATATTGGTTTTGGGATGCGTCTAAATCGTGTGCTAAGTAACTCAGTAATCCTTTGATAATATATCAGTTATGTCGATCCATTAAAAAGTAACAGTACAGAACAATTTTGGTAATGATCTGGAAACTAAATTAATAAAGAAAAACACATATTGCGGTAGTAAAACTTTTATTTAAATAAACAAAATATTTCTGAGCAGAAGGGTATTAAGACTTATGTTTTGTATTAAAAATCAATTAAGTAATCACTGCAGCCTATATTCGGACATTTTATTTCCTATATACTAAACTTAAACTGTACCACTGACCATCATGTAAACTGCATTCTTCGAAGCCACTTCAATCTGTTAAAATAGAAAACTGTTACCTATATGGGTAGGTAACTGTTACCTATTACGAGTCTTGAAATTGCAATGAACTAACCAACACCCGAAAAACAAACGAACAAAAATATACTTAATATTCATCATTAGGATGTTTGTTATGCCGGGGATCGATCTCTGAACCCTTCGCGTAAATCACAAAGGTCCCAAGAAACGAACGGGTGTAAATACTGAGTTATTTAATACAAAGTTCTGTTAATGCGTTGTTTGTAAAGGTTTTAACACATATCGATAAAACGGTAAGGATTACTATGAGATAGTTTAATGAATCTGATATTATTGCCGATTTGTTAATTTTCTTTAAGCCCAATAATTGTCCAGTTACGACATTTTCATATTTCCTAGTATAAAAAATATATAAACCTACGTATATATGCACATCACGTTACTCATAGTTCAAATTAATAGTTTTAACATGTATACAAAATTATTGTATGCCAAAATTTTGTGTACATGTAAAAAACCATTATGGAACTTAAAATGATAGTGTACAATACTCATAGTTTGGAGTAAATTTTGCTACAATTTTGTAAAGTTGTTGTTGTTTGTTTTATTTTTAGCTCTAAATATCGCATCTAATCTTGTTTACAAAAAATGCGAGTTCATAATTTTCGGCCGTTTTGGTTATCTTAGAGATTTGCGATGTAAAATGACGAAGCGAAAACAAGTTATTTTTCTTGACTAAACGAAAACATAACGCTCCAATTTAGTCCGTAGGAGTTGCAATGCGGCTAAGGGTAGCGTCAGAGGGTAACGTTATGTAGCCTAATCCTCGGGATACTCGGATATACATTTGCAGTAGTGTCAATGACCTGTTACCAATCATTTTTGAACGATGATTAAAATCTAATAGAAATGCGCAACAAATCAGTTGAAAATTTCCTTTTATTATTATTTCTAATCAATAACACCAGTTATATATATGGCTATGGCTGCTATGGCTACTATGTTTTGGTCTGATCGGGTGATGAGGGAGACACACTTATCCGAGACGCTCTATTACAGTGCTCAGGGGTAGCAACGCATCTGTGGCCAACCTTAGGTAAGGCTGATCTTATTTATGATTGATTAAAGATGTCCATGACCGGATGGTGAGTGGCCACTTACCATCAGGTGGACTGCATGTTCGTTTACTACTTCCACATAATAAAAAGAACCGAACTTCAAGCAGGGCCGAATCAACCGAATGTAACCAATGAGCTTTCACTAAACAAAAATAACGCATAATGAGTCATGTGAGGGATCACGCGCGCGTCTTTCACACTATTAAAATAAACATATGACCAGAACTACCAAAACAACTACTAGTTTTATTTTCTAACTGATTTTAGTCACGTAGGTATCTGAATGTGATTTTAGTTGCGATTTAGGGTAGAGACGTTTATGAGGGACAATTCCGAATTTATCTTAACTATTATGATGATAATTATCATATATAAGGTAATTGTCATCTTTTTTATAGTTATACCTAACGATAAAGTAGACGGGCCACCTGATGGGAAGAAATCACCTTCGCCTATGGACACTTATAACACCAGAGGAATCGCCAATTCATCGCTAGCTTTGAAGAAGAGCTCTTTTTGCACCTTTCTAGCGGCGCAGTCTTCCTCATTTATCATTCCTAATTCATCAAGAAGACTTTATAAGATAATAGTCCATAGCACTATTATTTCCTTCCATGTATTCCTAGATGTCGTAGAAAGTAATAAATACAAAACAAATATCAAATAGGCAGCCTTCTTTGAACCTATTCATTTGCAGCGGTCATCAATACATTGCTTAGTGTTAATTGGGTGCATCAAAAACCTCTTAACAATATACCCCCCTATATTCAATGCTGAGTTAATAAACTGGAGGCGGAGGAGAGTTAAAAACAACGGTTTTTTTTTCAAGTAGCATGAACATAATAGACTATCGTGTTGTGTTAGGGAGATAAAATGAAAATCAGAGAGCGCTAACGTTTGTTATCCACATATTTATAGTTGTTATATCCAGATATTTTTAGTTCCGCTGCCGTATGCCTTGGACCTTCCTTTATGGGGATTTTTACAAAAATTAACCGCGCCGGGCATACGTGTTGGTGTCCCTCTTAAGGTATCTATGGGAAAAGGTCGAGTAAAGCTATTCAAGACGACATCATAAACGCTTGCGCAAAACGCTTTCTACACTCATAGCCCCACAGCATAGCCCAAAAATCCTACGATTTTCTCCTGTGTCGTGGGTGCCATGAACACACAAAGACCAATACACAAACACGCAGACCCAGAACAGAAATCTAAACTCATCATTCAAGTGGCTGTCTGGCCGGGACCCACTGCGTGTCAGTCCGGTATGGTGACCGCTCCGCCACGCGGGTCGTCGTCATCATAAGACACAACGGTTTGCTGTATTGTAGAAATAAAAAGTGTGTTCAGTTCACATAAGGTGAAACATCTGAAAAGTAGAGAAATTGAGATAGATACAGAGTATTAGGAAAATTATTTTTTATCAAGCTTTAAAATATTTTATATCTTAATGTACAATATTAGATTTCATATATTACATAGTTTGCCAGGTGAAAGAACCAGTGTAGTTCGACTGGGGAGGTACCACCGCCACACCTATTTCTAGCGTGAAGCAGTTCTTGCGTTTCAGTGGAAGGGCGAGGTTGCCGGCTGAGCGTAGCAACGCATCTGTGATCGACTTCAGATAGAATCCCTGTTCTATATCTCATTCTCTCGTCGACTTAATACACTTATGTGTTTGTTTCTTCATCGTGATGCATTTTCTTTTCGTCGAGTTTCAAATCACAACGATTCTAAAGATGTTTAACTTAAAAAAAAACACAGCGAGACAGTTGGCCAGTTACTCCATTTTTACTCTGAAGATTCAAATAACTCTTCAGTGCCGTCCAGCGTATGAGTCGTACAGATCATGTGACACGAGGTTCATTCATACCGCCACAATTAAAATAAACTTTAAACAATACATTCCTCGTACGAAACATTGTGAAATGCACTGCGAGACGGTAAACGCTTTCTAGAAACGAATGCCAGATGTCAAGGTTGGTAAATCAAAAGTTAACATAGGAAATGCTAGACAGTCGCGGTTTTAAATGATTATAAGTAAACTTAGATTAGTAATTTTTACTTATATTACGAACGCGAAAGTTTGTGAGAAAAAAATATAAATATATTTTTATTGATAAAAACAGTCACTTATACAAGTCGCAAGGGTCCTGTACTAGGTTCTAGACCTGTGCTATAGTACCCCGCTCATCCACCGAGACAAGACACGGTTTAAATCAACAAAGTATTAATATACATTAGGGAAATTTACCTTAATTTAAAACTATAAAGTATTTTTGATGTGTGTGTGTGTCTGTGAGAGAGAGAGAGAGAGAGAAGTATGTGTCGCTGAAATTGGGCACACAGATAGTTTATGTCCTGAATTAACATGAGTTAGTCATTCACGGAAACAAAGCGGCGGCAGTTAGTCCCCGGAAATAAGCTAGTAATCAAATACATTTTTTTCACGGTAAAATATTAGTCAGTATTAAGTGTTATTTTGTTGTGGTTGTTAAGGCAGGTGGTTGTGGTAGAGACATTTAAAGTGAGTGTTCCATCTTAGTTCCCAAGGATGGCTCTGTACCTACATGCTACGAGGCATCCTGACATAATTCAAAATATAATCTGGCCTTTCTTTATAGTATGGAAGTAGCAAATGAGCATGCAGCTCACCTGATGGTAAGTGGCTACTGCCGCCCATGAACATCTGCAATCAACCCCAGGTAAGATCAAAGTCTTACCTAAGGTTAGCCGCAGATGCGTTGCTGCCTCTGAGGGCTAAGATGGAATGCCTCGGATAAGTATGTCTCTCTTACCACATCCTTCAGACTAGAACACAACAGCGTATAATAATGCTGTTATTAACCAGAAATAGGTGTGGCGAAGTCGAACCACAAAGAGTTCTACCACCTTCATGGCTATAATTATAGTGGCTATAGCGACTATAGTTATTTCTGCCTAATAACAGAAGTGTTATCCATTACCCACACTTACCCAAAACATTCTAACTTAGTCTTCTAACCTTTGGTAAGACTCTGATCTTATCTAGGTTTGATTACAGATGTCCATGGGAAGCAGAGGCCACTTACCATCAGGTGCACTGCATACTCGATTGCTACTTCCATATTATAAAAAGTTGTATCAACTTAAAAAACGAATACATATTATTATTTCAACCGTGTAAATACTTGATCTTTACGTTTATCGTTGTATGCCTTTTGTTACCCACAACAAAGAAATGAGAGAAATAAAATTTTAAAAAGGTTGTTATACATTTGTTTAAATTATATTAATATTTTATTTTTTATATTTATCTAATTAGCGATTGTCTGTTCCGTATTCGACTTCGGAAGTAGATTATACCTTTCATTTATAAACCCCGGAAAAAATCTTCGACAGCTGTTATCAATTAATCAAACCTAAAGGGCAAAAAATAACAATCACATACTAATTAGCATGTAACTGGATTAACTTGTTGTTATTACACAAGTTAATTTGCATTTAGGCAAATTGAACCCTATTTGACCACCTACTAGTACTTAAAGTATTTGGCTTCCGACCTACCTGTCTAGAATAAAACTTACTCAGTTTTTAGGTATGAAGAATTAAGCCTGAAATACTAGTGTATTAATGTTTTTACATACAAAGTAAATTTTTATTTGTAGAAAACGAAATTAAAAATCTTATTTGTATTTTTTAAGTCTTGTTCGGACTAATTATATGTAACAAAATGTCCTCTCGGAATGGAAGTCGATGCCACTTTGTTAATTTTAAGAGGACATTTTGCGGAATTTTATAAACTCCTAGAGTGTTTAAATGTCATAAATAGGAAATATTAAAAGTTCTCTTTGGTTATTTATTGGCTTGATACAAATTAAAGCTTGTATTTCTCAATTATACTTAATAGTCTATCATGATTTTCTAAATCTATCATCTTCAGTCAATACCCATTAATTTAATTCAAAATGGTGTATCAAATTGAACAAAAACCTATCTGTAAAGTATCAAAGAGATAAATGTTACCACAGAAAAAACTTAAAGGTCGTTTGAAGAGTGTTAGCATAAAAACAGGGCAATAGGATTTACTTAAACTGATAGCCTCAAATGTATATAACTCGAAAAAACTCGATAAGAACGAGTAAAGTTCGACCGAGATGGTAATGCCACATATTTCTAGCGTGAAGCAGTTATTGCTTATCGGTGAAAGGATGCTCCTTTTTATAGTATGGAAGTAGCAAACGAGCATACAAACTACCTGTAAATGACTGCTGACGTCCTTTGACATCTGTAATCAACCCTAGGTAAGATCAAAGTCTCATCTAAGGTTAGCCACAGATGCGTTGCTACCCCTGAGGACTAAGA
>MOOZ01000473.1:55248-68181 GCA_002930495.1 Cecropterus lyciades | reverse complement strand
CAATGTTCCACGTCATTGCGTATTTCAAAACATACTGTTAGCGTATCAGTGATTATAAATGTCAATGTTTTCAAATGAATTTGTTTTATCCGTTTATCTATTCTACCTATTTATCAGTCGGATGTCCGCTGTTGGACGTAGGTAGGGAATTCGATCCCGGGATCCCGAAAACCAGGATCCCGGTATCCCGGCTCATTTTTCGGTATTTGAATCCCGGGATTACATTTGTTAAATCCCGATATTTACGGGATTTGAACAAACAATTTTTATTTCTGTTATTAAGTTTAGTTTTGTTAACATCCGTACATAGGAATAACAAAACGCACGCTTCTTTTCGCATTTGGCGAATAACTATTTGCTGTTAATTCCACATACTTCAATCGAGCCCGAGCGTGCCTTTTCTGCAGCAGCTTATATGTACAATAAAATAAGAAGCAGGTTAGGTGATGAGACATTAGATTCTCTGTTATTTTTACGTTGCTATTTTCGCAATACCAAAAAATAGATAACTAGGTACCTAAAAGTGTGTGAAAATTAAAATACCTAAAAGTATTTCTTAATTATAATCTTCGACTGATAAAAGCTGATTATATCTAGGTTTAATATTATATTTCTTTTTAAACATATTTTGTAGGTAACTTTGTAGTTTATAGTACAAAATGTGATATAATTTGTATTCAATAGGAATTATGATTACTTCAGGATGCTACTGTGTTCATTGAGTTCAAAAAATGTGATTACAATTTAAAAGTCTGAATAAAAACTGATTATTTATTAGTCTTTTTTGTAAAATTAAAAAATCCTGGGATTATATCGGGATCCCATGATTGCTGTTCGTCAATCCCGAAATCCCGGGATCGAAAAAAGGTACCGGGATCGAATTCCATAGACGTAGGCCTCACTTGCATTCTCTTTTTACGCGACTGCGTCAGAAAAAGGGTAATGTTTTCCAAACGTAAGTATGTATGTTTGTTTGTTTTTATGTATGTCCATTTCTTTGGCATGCGCTACAGTCCAAACGGCTTAACGGATTGTGACGTTAGACATATCATTCGAATCGTCTCAGTTTGGAAAGTGACATAGGCTATATAATTTTTAAAAAAGGGCGCCTACAAATACGAGAAAAAAGGGAGGAGGGACAACTGTTTTACTATCCCAAGAATATGGGTATCACATGAAAGCTAGTAAATAGACCATCCTAAAACTATATATCATATTACTTGACTATTTTGACAAACTCATATGAAGCGCTAAATTAAATATATCATTATGAACAATAAATCGTTTTAAGCAGTCGTGTTTTTTGTTATAATATTTTTAACAACTAGTTGTTAACCGCAGTGGGTGTTGATGTTACACGGAAAGACGCTGCCCATCTCCTAAGCCCCTGAGCTGCCCTAATTTCCATTTGCTGTCTCCTACGGTATACACGAGGAGAGAGGGACGGTTTATTTAAGTATTTTGAACTAAAAGTACTTTGAACTAAAATTAGATCATAACTAAGTGTACCTACTACAATTGAACCGAATTATCGATATTTATGTAATTTAATTATTTAATATGTTTTATTTAGCTATTAAATGTAATGCGAAAGGAGGCGGACACCTATCTACTCCCGCATAACAGTTGAGGGAGAAGGCTGTGCCCGAAAAACAGCTCTGCACAGAATCCCGATTTTGAGTCAGATTCAGAATCGGGATTCTGTGCAGCGCAGCAAATGCTGAGGAATGAAAGGAGGTGGCCTTTTATCTCTGCGCAATAAATTTTCTTACTTTTATGTATAGTTGTAAATTGATGAGATAATAAAGTATATTATTATTATTAACTAAGTTGCCTTAGCATTCGACTTTTAAAAGAACTGTTTCTTTTTATCTTCTTACAAATCCACATCTCAAGGGAGCCGCAACGGTAGCCAGTTAACATGAGGCGAATTTGCTTAAATAAAATCACAAAATGAAACGTACATATATTTATGTCTTAAAAAACTACATGTAGCTGATATAATTATAATAAAATACTTAAATGTTTTATCTATGAGATTACAGAAATTGTTATCAACCCATTATTGCCCCATTACCGGGCACGGGTCTGCTCTTACATTGAAAGAGTTTCAGGTCATAGTCCGCCGCGCCGGCCAAGTACCAATTGATTGACTTCACACACCCTTGAGAACATTTTTTTCAAAAACAAGTTTCCTCGCGATGTTTTCCTTCATCGTAGAGCAGTGATAATTAATTTCAAATAAACACATAATTTAAGAAAAAACTGTGATACGTGCCTGATATTCAAACCTCGGACCATCGAGTGTGAAATCAAGTTTTAACCATTCGTCTATCACTGCAGCAGTAAATAAGTCTTGGTAATTTCTAAACTACAATATTTAAGAGTTATAGCTATCCTCTTTACGAACTAATTTTAAAAATGTAATGAAAACTCGTACAGTTAAAAAATTCAGAAACTAAAACAAGTTCAGTATTAACTGCAAATATATTTTAATAAATAATTTCTTAGTGATACAAATAAAATACAATAATTTATCCTGGTACTGGATGAGACAGACTTGCAGCCTAATAATTAAAAGTGTAATAAAATAAAATCAAAACGTATTCTCACGAAAAACATAATAACACTGAATACTAACCACCTAAAACATAATAACACTAATTCCGTGTAATTCCGCGCGTTGAATTCTTTTCAAGGGCGAAACTGGATGTACGCGAATGGCTCCCAGGTTTGTATTCGAATATCGTTTGCGAACCGCAACCTCGTTGCGAATCATGTACACTCCGCCCTAAATGGCCAGCTCATTTCGCGCTCTGAACCAGATAGTGCACCGTTTCCATCGTCACGTTGCGAACGGACGATACGATATTTTCGTCGGGGCAACCACGCTGTTTGGCGAGTTTTTTGCGATTCGATAAAAGATAGCGCCACTTGAGTCTGAATCACGCCGTTGAAGTTTTTAAATTATTGTATTTATTAGCTCTGAATTACAACTAGTGTAACACGGTCGATCTCTAGGCATGATCTAGTGGGTGATATCCCTTAAAGCTGATCATCTAACACAGCAGGTAATATCCCTTTGCCAAAGTTGCATCCATTAAAATCCCACTGAAGGTATCACAACAGAGTTAGGCATAGAGCATGTCCTATAAAGTAAGGATGCTCGTAAATGGTTAACAAAGGTCAGATTTTAAAACCACTTTAAAGACCTCCAGCAATTCAATTTTACAACCTTATTCCTTTCAAAGTAATAATTCAAATATATAAAATTATATATTTGAATTATCTCTTCAATCTCTCAATTTAACATATTGGGTGAAGTAAGCAAGAGCTCTAATTTTCAAAAAGAGAATTCCTGCATACAATTTCCACGTAATTACCTATTTCGAAATTGTCTAAACATATCTTCGGGTAATATATGCGACCGCTTAAATATGTAACTAAATAAACAAAAGGCGGGTTAAATATTCCTTTGTCAGTTCACATTTCTCGTATTTTTACAAGTCATTAGGAATCTGGTGCTCCTTTGTGTCGAGGTGATTGTCGTTTGCTTATTTACTTATTTATCTTATTTATATTCGATATTACACAGCATTCCATTGCATGGGAATTTGGGACATTATTATAGATTTTTTTTTCCGATAGGAATCAATAAGTCTATTTTTTAGGAAAAAAGAGCAGGAAAATATTCCACAAGTTCCATGTGCACGCCCTTGGCGTCAAAATTGAAAGGCTTAATTTTCTGTCAATTGATCAGATATTTATATATTGCTGATTGTATGTGTACAAGTGTGCGAGACAATTAGATAGCAAAAAATAGGTGAAACAAATAGATACGATTACAATTAGGTGAGGTCAGTTCCAAGATTTTTTATTGAGGTTGATCGGTCTAGTGCACATCTACTTGATCGATAAGACTATTTTGCTTATGTTTATTATTCTATCTCAACAATTATATAAAATAAATAAGTGGCATCGATTGTGTAAAATTAAATTACATAAACAAGTCAATCTTACAAATATGTGCCAAATAAAAATGATTTAATTAGAATATTTGCGATATCTCGTAAATTTTTTAAGATAACTCCTTTGATGTTACGATTATGGGAACTACCGCATGTATACATAAGATTAAATTTAACTAAACTGCTGATTAGACATGTTCCTGATTGAACATAGATTGTTTTTGTTAACATCCGTGGACCATATTGAGTACTCGTGACTCTTCTGTGATTCTTGAACTCGTGAAGTCTTTTGTATGATGATGATACTGTTCATCATGTTATTGTATATTCTTATATTCTCTAAAGGAATTCTGTATATAATCTTTATCTCATGTACTAAAAACTAATTAAAATCCACTTAGATGATAAAATCAATCTTTTTGTTTTTTGTACTGTTATTAGTAAAGATAAACTTTTCGGGTTTCATTTGCGTTAAAATCACTTCTATATTTGCCATATAACAGCACTGTTAAGGGCGTGATGTGATGTGTGATGTGATGTGTGGTGTGATGACTGTGATGTAGACGTAGTAAGCCAGACGCTAATACAAAACTTTTTAACTTCATACTCAAAGGTAACAAAGCACCTTCGACCGACTTAAAGTACATATCCAATCCTATTTGGTATCCATTATACGTCAATGAACCGACGTGACCACTATGAGGCGGTTACGCTCATTTGCTACGTATTAAAAATAAATCTAACAAAATAGATTCGGCGAAACAAATTCGCAAATGTCGTGTGCAAATGAACCCGCGCGGTCAGGGTGGCGTACGTGCGCGACCGCACGTCTCTCTAGCGCCGGGTTCTATTCCGGGCAGAGCATTCACTAAGGCCTTATCGCTGCCAATTAATATTTTATTACAAATTCTTAATCGACGGCGCCGTTGGTTGCGATTCTCTCAACTTAGTGACGTTGGAACCGCTTATTTGAGATAAGTGAGTCAGTCTTTCGCACGACATGACTATAAAGTGGTTCAGGGGTTTACCTTTTACTTATACAGCGATTATTTTAAAGATTTTTTCCTATGGTGTAGTAATGGTGTTAAATGGGTTGATTTCTCTGAATAATTGATATTTTATTTACAAAGTGGTAATTTTACTTAGAAGTCCATAGAGATTGTTAAATTATTGTTTTGTCCCATGGATATAAATAGCCTACCTGGAACAAAGGACAATTACTTACTTGAAATTTATTAGTACAACCTTGAAGTATATCATAATTTCTTGTACTTTTGTAAGCCTGTCTATAGTCCACACCTTTACATTTGAAGGTGCCGATTATATTTGGACTCCGAAGGCACCATAGCTATCTATACCTATTTTTTCTAATGACAGCATTGTTAAATGCTGCTGTGTTTTGATCTGAAGGTTGTGTTAAGGAAGACATAACGAGACATTCGAGGCAGAACTCTTTGTGGTACGACTCCAGAAGCACCACCACCACACTTATTTCTGCCTAATAACAGCAGTGTTATGCGCTGTTGTGTTCTGGTATGAAGGGTGTTGTAGGGAGTAGGTTAGTCCTCAGGGGTAGCAACACATCTGTGACTAACCATAGGTATCTAGGATTGATTACAGATTTCCATGGGTGGCAGTAGCCACTTACCATCAGGTGGGCTGCATGCTCGTATGCTACTTCACGACATATACTACATATTATAACTTAGTCCTCAGGATTAGGAACGCATCTGGGGCCAATCTTAGGTAAGACTGACAATATCCGCTTTTGGTTTCAGGTAAAAAAAAGTAGTTTGTTTGTTGTATAATTTGCAGAAATGATAAATAAATTAAGCGTATATTACTTCTTATCCTATAGTCTCTCTAGACAATAGCTCTCCATTTTAGTATTACTTACTTACACAAAAAAAAATTATTTTGACAACACATAACATACACTTCTTGAAAATTTGAATTTAAAACTATTTCAATGGACTTTAATTTTAAAACACTTACGAGTATATCGTGGGCAGTAGTTAGTCTTTAACCCTAAAGTGTAATAGAGAGAATTTAGATTTATCGGCCTAACTGTGTTCTTGGTGCAAATATACGAGTATTTTGCTTTGCATAACAGTTACGGCGCGTCTATCAAGTGTAATCTGCGGAATCAATGCAATTTTCATCCTCCCATTCGATCTTAAGATATATCTTTTTAAAATACGGACGGGAAGAAATTGAATTGGAATGAATGTTTATTCATAACTTGCGGTTTGCATATGAAATAATATTATAATTTTAAAATGCAATATTTTTTGATCCTAAAATCCTATTATTTTGAATTTTAATAAAATAAAACGTGAATATATTCAATCTGAGGGTTACTGATTGCTGCACATTCGTAATCCACCTCAATCAAGATTTAAGGCTTATTTGATCTAAGACACTATGGCTTTGCTGCCCCTGAGGTCGTCTTGACCTTCTTGTTAAAATCTTGACTTCAGTAATTTCGTGTATTATATACCTATAATTTATCTGGATAACATAATATGCACTGATTATATTAACTAGATACATGTTAAAACGCCTGATACTTTCAGCACATTAATTATACGAAGCGTATTTTCGCTACTTATTACATCTTTTAATTTGAGTACTGTTTTATAAGTATATATTTAACTTTGCAACTACGCTACATTAGCAGACAACATAAAATATACACATTGCAAAAATCTGGCTAAATTTATTTTTAGCGTTTGAGAATTCTATATAAAGTTAGATCAAAATTCAAACATTAGATTTGAATATATTTTCTATGTTCATATAGAAACAGGTAAAGTAGCTTAAGAACAGTTACGGACCTTTTAACGTAAGCACCATCTGAAGTCGTTTTTCAGTAGATAGAGACAGAGCAGGTAAAGGTCTTACCGCTAGGGTACGGAAAATCGCTTGGCGCACCCACTAAACAGTGAGTATGGTACATATCTTTAACATATATACATTCTATTACTATGTTTTAAATGACATGGTATTATTATGTAGTAATGTTAAAAATCCGGAGGGTATTCGACCCCCTTGACAATTCGGGTAAAGAAGGAACCTGTCGAGCCCAGAACATCCTTGCCCACTACCCTTATGTCAACGAAACCGTAGCATATGAGGGAACTTCGTACGGTAAGCGATAGCGTTAAGTGAATTATGACAAAATTTGCTACAGATTTCAGCGAAGTTTCGTGGCCTTATAAGATTACTAATTGTTTTACCGCTTAACACTCACGCTTGTATTACAGAGCGATTAACTTGAAGATAAGGTTTAACTTAATTCTAATGGACAACGTGATGTATACCTGCTAAATGTGTGCTAAATGTATGCCAAGTGTAAGTTCTTAAACAAAGTTAACAAGCAGTTTTGTATCTACGAATTTAAATAACGAACAGGAAATTTCCATAGCAACAACGCATCAATTGTGTCATTGGATGTTCACCATTTACATTTACGGTAACCAATAAACTACCGGTTTTATTAATAATTTAAGTGGCGCCAACATTTCTGAGAATTATGCAAATGGCATGATATTTACAAACGAATTACAATATCTTGCGAATCTTAACTAATTGATGATCTACTTACGTAAACTAAGGAGGTTGTCTACGTAAACAACATGACGTGTATCGTGATTATTTAACATTTTATTACAACTACAAACTATTAATTATAATTATTTGTTAATATAAATTAAAATCGATGATCCATAAAAAGTAATGACATAGCAGGTGGGTAGTAAAAGTATTACTTTTAATATGGATCAAAAACACTTATCGTACAGTTTGAACAAGAGTGATCAAAGTAAGAATTTCTGTAAATTGATTTAAGTACTTAAAACTGCTCCAAATAACGCAGTCTGTCTTCTAGTCACTAGACTAGTCAATAATTTACAATTCACTAGACTCTAGTGACTGGAAAAATGATAATTTCGTATTAGAAAAGGATAAAGACAAATGTTACGTCCCTTTAGTAACGGCGCGCTTTGAGAAATTCAATTTTTATTCGACCTCCAAAAAATTTTTAACAAAAAATAAAAGCGACTTCCATGCCACAAAAAAGTGAAAAATAATTCAAATGTATGTTGGTTTAGTCATACGGAGTCCGTATATACTGTCTATATTACTGTTGAGCGCCGTCCGTATTAAGAACGGCGTCACACCACAGAACGGTAATGACCTCCGTTGTCAGGGGCACGGTAATGACGCGTCATTACGTCGCTTTTTGTCAAGGTTACCTATAGTGCAACATTGCATAACGTACGTGATCTACTGTAGTAAGTCGTAATGTTACTTTTGCTACTATGCAAACGAGCGTTAAGTCCATCTGATTGTAAGTGGCCTCTGCCGCCCATGATCACATCTGTAATCAAGCAAGAATAAATCAGAACACAAACCGCCTAACACTGTTGTTATTAGTCAGAATAGATGTGGTGATGTCTCCGGAGTTGAATCACAAAGGGTTCTTCCACTTTAAAAATATTGGGTAGCGATCTCCCGCAATTTTTTGACGATCCGGAATCAGGCATTCAACAATTTATAAAAAATGTAGGTATATTTTTATATAAACGAGCATCTAGCATACTAAAAAGTGATAATTACGTACAAAACAATAAGAATACATAGTGTCAATATACAAAACGATACGTTTCACAATATCTATGTATGTGGGTCAAGCTACACAATCGATGGTAATGATTCTGCTGTCCGAGGCCCGTAATGACCCCATGCCACATCACGTTGACTTGTATATAATCATAAAGAACTTATAACTTTGGGATATAGGCGAATAGGATTCGGATTCTATTATTTTATTGCTAGTCTTGAGGTTTTACGAATTAGTAGTATAGAAACAAATAAGCAGTCTTAATTGTAATTGATTATTGCAACCTATGGTCCACTTATAATTCAATAATCGTTAGAGCTGTACAATATGATGGTATTAAGTACGGTCTGTATGTGAACAGCAGGGTGTATTTACGGTTAGTGTGAATTATTTCCATTCATCGGCTTTTTGAGGTCCACTGCTGGATATTGGCCTCCCCTAATCGGCGCCACCCCAACCAATCCTGTGCCTTCTGAATCCAACGGTCCACAAACTCCTCTCGCCAAAACGTGGTCGCCACTCGGGAGCTTTCTTCCCCATCGGTCATCGGTCCTTCGAGCAATGTGGCCGGCCCATTGCCACTTCAGCCTGCTAATTTTGAGAGATATTTCGGTAAGCTTAGTTCGCCTTCGGATTTCATCGTTGCATGTCTCGTAGGGAAATTCCAAGCATAGCCGTCTTAGGAGGCTGGACGTCGTCAAACCTGCATGCAATGCGATTCGTGAGGACTTTGGAAAACAATTTATACACGTGGCTCAGAAGCGGAATGGGTCTGTAATTCTTCAGGAAGGTTTTAATAATGATAGTTCGAATGTCTTTCGAAGTAATAAATACTTAAGTAACTTTCTATAGCATCAAAACCATGGAAAAAAATGGACATAACTGACAGTGTCAAATCACATATCTAAAATTTCTTTGATTGTAAAATTTATGTTACACAAAATCTTGATTTAAGTCATTAGAAGATCATAGAGAGCATCTATGGTGGCAAAAACGAAATCTGGATGGGAGGAGAAGAGTCACAAAAATATAAAGGCGGATATTATTGTACTGGGATGTAGTTTACCAGGAATAGTCACCGCACACAAACTTAACAAAAAGTTTGGAGACACATTGAATATAGTTGTTCTCGATTTGGCTGGAAATCAAAAAGACAACGGTGCGTCCCAGCGTAACGTTGGTTTTCAAGAGGAGGAGCCAACAGACACAGAGTTTTATACGTTTGACGGAACCGCGAGACAACTTATCGACAACGTAGCACGACACTATCTCGCTATGTTTGCTAAAGACTTTAATATGTCCCTTCCAGAAACTATTATTATTCCGAGAAATGTCACGGCTCCATTTAACAAAATCTTCGAATATAGCAACGGAACAACCGTCCCATGTCCGAATGATTATCATGATTTTGATTACTTAAATTTTCTCGAGAGATTCGAATTAAATCAATATCAAACACTTTTAGATGAAAGCATGAAGGATCTCTTTCAAACTAATAGAGTAGACGACGCCTCGGAAAGATTAAAACTTCTTTATTTTGATAAGACTACCATGGAACAACATATTTGTGAAGCGCTGCTTTTTCCAAATTCCAGGCAAATAATGAGGACCATGGTTAGACTAGTATGTGGCGTGCCGCCGAAAACAGTTTCTGTACTTTTCTATTTACACCAATGCTACAGGACCAGCAGCACCAAGAACCACTTAGGTGGATGTAATACGAGGTTTCGTGAGAAGCTTCTTGGATATTGCAGAAAACATCTTGCTAACAAATTGCAGCAAAGCATCGCTAAAATTACTCTTTCGGCAATAGCAATTAAAGAAATTCGTACATATTCAGATAAACAAGTAATTTTAACTACAATGAAAGGCGAAACGAATTATATATGCAATTTACTCGCCATGGCCTTGAAACCTGATGAATTACATGACATTGAAGTAGAAGCTAATTTATTATCAGAAAAGGAAGCTGCAATTGCCAAAGCTATGAAGCAAGGGAAAGCTAAGAAATTTATGGTACAATACGAAGAAAGTTTTTGGAAAGAACAAGGATATAGTGGGGACATTTTTAGCATGAGAGGCCCTATACTCTGGGCAATGCAACGTCCAAAACTATCAACGACTGGTGACTCAGAGCACTTCCCATCGTTAGTCGGGTATTTAATGATCAAGAATGATAAGGAAGAGGACTCAAAGGATGCAGTAATAAGACAGCTAGTGAAACTCTTCGGCGAGGAAGCTGCTAATCCTTTAAGTTACCGTGAAACAAGCATTGCTGACGTATTTGTTCCACGCTGTGGTGATTACGTGGCGTTGCGCAAATTGATCACAGGAGCTTGTCCAAAAAATTTGGAATGGGGAGCATTGGACATATTTGCCGATGGTGATGTGGCTGCTGCCTTGGAGGCTGGCAACACGGCTTACCTTCACTTGATGAGCTGTTTGCGTCCACAAGCGCAGTCATTTGAAGACGTTGTAAGTGGCGAATGGCCGACATTTTTGAATGAAACCCCCTACACAAAATGGTTGGCAAAATTTAATATTATAAAGACTATGCGTCTCGTGGCCTATACAGCAGCAATTTATGTCGGAATACGTGTAATACAATCATGGAGACGAAACTGAGGATAATCAAGACAAAAAAAAACAAAGACTAATTATGGATAAATAAAGAATTTATTTTTAACTTTGTTCTATTTTATATGTACGTACTACTGTTATGTATATTTTTTTTATAAAATTCTCTGTGCAATGCTATTCAACAAACGGGCAATTAGATCGGTAGACACGATCATAGCGCTGCATGAATCGACATCTACTTATATGGTAGACATACGAGAGTGAACAAATTCTTGTCAAGTTTCTCTGACGCCGTTTCAAACGCGTGTACTTTTAGCTAAAGTGTGAAGTGAGATTTTAGCAACGACTTGTGTTTGTATCGTATTTATTTATTAGCATAGCATTTTGCATCTTAATAAATGATTTATTATCTTTGACGTTGAGGTCTTATTTGCATCGTAAATTTTGAACGTTAGTGTCCGTCAACGCAATTTTATCGTTGCACTTTGAACTGTTTACTATTTGCCTTCCGTAAAGACAAGAATATAGATACGCTTTTATTAAGTAATAGTGATCACAGAATCAAAGGAAATTACTTGTTGACTTGTTCTATAGCTTATAAATTTCTTTAAACTTTAACTATATTATACATGGCTAGTTGTGTATATGACCTATATTTATTTCAGTTTTATGAAAAGGTAAGTAGAAAGGTGAAATTTAATATTTACTTTAACATTTTTTAAAGTAGCAGTACCCTTTACGGTTCGCCTCTGGAAGTACCACTGCCATATTTGTTTCTACCTAGAACCTGTACTGTTAAATGGTTAAGTTCTGTTTTGAATAACCGTTCAAACCAGAACATAACAATTGGTTTGAAAGACATTCTTATCCCAGGCATTTCAACTTAGTTCTCAGGGCAACCTGTAATCAACCTCATGTAAGTCTTATTCCATTTAGGGTTGAGTATAAATGTCCATGGGCGGCAGTGATAGTGGATTACATACATTACATATTAAACTAAAATTAAATTACGCAATCATATAACACTTTTAAAATAAAATAATATTATTATTATGAGCATTTGATCAATTGAATTTGCTGTGAATTAACTCTTAAATTAGAACACTCCATTGTAAATTCAAGGTGCACAAGAGACAAGATTCTTAGCCAATCGCCCTACACTACTAATAAACACGTCCTCCTCTGCTCGTGATCGCGTGGGAATCCTGCTGGGAATTTAATGAGGTCCTTAAAACAAAGACGCGATGTATCAGTACAAAAAATAAACCTCGTTAAAATTCATACGGAGAGTAGTACATTTTATAAAAGGTGACAGATAATAAGCGCTTAAAACATAAACACTTTTTAAATTCATAGCCCCACAGTAGGATTTTCTCCTGTGTCGTGGGTGTCATGGACACACAAAGACGAATACACAAACA
Source organism: Cecropterus lyciades (assembly GCA_002930495.1). NCBI lineage: Eukaryota > Metazoa > Arthropoda > Insecta > Lepidoptera > Hesperiidae > Cecropterus > Cecropterus lyciades. Next base: position 55,588 of record MOOZ01000473.1, on the reverse strand, counting down.
CCCAGACTCGGAAAAGAAATCTAAACTCATCATTCAAATGTCTGTCTGGCCGGGGATCGAACCCGGGACCCACTGTGTGGCAGACCAGTATTGTGACCGCTCCGCCACGCAGGTCGTCAAAATTATATGCTAATGCTTCGTAGTTCACTTGTGCAAATAGTTTGTATTTTATAGATATCCCTGTAGTACCGGGATCAGAATAGGGCTTCGGCCTCCCCTGCCTGTCGTAAGAGGCGACAAAAAGGGGACTTCCAGGGTTGCGGGCGACTAGAGTGGGAGCTCGAACCGTCCAGTCAGGCGACCCCGGGAAGGACGGCGGTATGTGTGGTCGCATATCGTC
>MOOZ01000469.1:160403-173368 GCA_002930495.1 Cecropterus lyciades | reverse complement strand
ATAATGCATAATTTTGGAAGAAATTTGGTTAGCATATAAAAGGGTACAGTGAGTTTACCTGAAAAGATAGACATATGCTGTCGCTGACTTTTTTTTAGAACTTTAAAAGGAGATCAATTCTGTCATACATAATTTTTACGAAACTTTAACCGTTTACGCAGCGCATGCAGCGGAAGCTCTCGTTAGAAAAAAAAACCCCGATTTTGAAACATTCTTCATTGGTGCTCCGCTCCTGCTGGTCTTAGCGTGATGATATGTGGCCTATAGCCTTCCTCGATAAATGGGCTATCTAACAGCGAAAGAATTTTTCAAATCGGACCAGTAGTTCCTGAGATTAGCGTGTTCAAACAAACAAACAAACAAACAAACAAACTCTTCAGCTTTATATATTAGTATAGATACACGTTTTTCCCCTGATCAGCCCTGATCCCCAAAAAACAAAAGTAATTAAAAATTATCTTAAACTTTGTAATAGTGACGAAGTTAAACGATTTGGAGCGTTCGCCAAATACTATAGAAAATTTATACCTAATTTTGCAGAAATTACAATGCAACTTAACAAACTGTGTCGTAAAGGTACTCAGTTTATTTGGACAGATGAAAAATCATTTTTAACATTAAAAAATTCTCTTATAACCCCCCCTGTTTTACAATATCCCGATTTTTCATGACAACGAATACATTTTACATACAGACGCTAGTGGCGTTGCAATAGGATCTATGTTGGGTAACAAAAATAACTTGCCCATAGCTTATGCTAGTCGAGCATTATACAAATCTGAACTCAATTACCCAACAATAGAAAAGGAATTCCTTGCAATAGTTTGCTCCGTACGTTACTTTAGACCATATTTGTTTGGGAAGACTTTTACTATTAAAACGGATCATAGACCATTGGTCTACTTATTTAATATCAATAACCCTAGCAACCGTCTTTTGAAATTTAGGTTAACTTTAACAAGATTGAGTATGTAAGAGGAGCGAATAATGTAGCTGCAGACGCATTATCTCGCATAGTCTTGACATCGGATGAGTTGAAAGATATGAACAGTAATATTATGAATGTAATGACTAGACGAATGAAGCAAATAGAAGATTCTAACTTTTCAAAAACAAAATCCGAGTCGGTTGACGACAGTTCCACATGTCCAAGTCGGACTGATCACAGTCGGATGATAAAAGCGCATTTGATACAATATTTTGCATTTGATAAATACACCTTATTTAGACATAGTAGGACCCTTGGAAAAAGATTATTATAATAAGTCGTATATCCTTACCATACAGTGCGAGTAAGTATGTCGAGGCGTACTCTTTAGAAAATAAAGATAATTGTAGTGTAGCTAGATCGTTTGTAGAGAACTTTATTCTTAAAATTAGAATCTTATTGAGAAAATTACCCTTTGGAATTAAGGTTTCAATTAGAAAAATTTCAGACACTAGAAAAAAATTAATCTACAGCAAACAGATTAGAAAATCTCGTTTTGATTTTTATATAAATCCTGTGACGTACAAGAAAGGTGACCTAATATTAGTTAAAAATGAAACTGGAAGTAAGTTAACCAAACCAGTGTATTTAGGCCCTTTTTTGGTTATAGGGGACTTAACACCCAATGTTAAAAATTTTGAAAAATAACAAGGAAGAGGTTGTGCATAAAAATCGTACTAAATTATATATTACATAACATTAATTTATGTAACACTCACTTTATTTTTAAAATTATAAGGACGTAACAAATTTAAATGTATTTTTATTAATTTTTAGTTTATAGTCCACATGTTTTATTGTTAGGATGCATTTCATTTTGTTTCTTAATTGTTTAACCTATAGATTATGTATACAAAAAAATGTAACCTTTGAGTTTATTTTTTTTTTCTTTATGAAAGGGCGTGTAGTGTAAGACAGCCTTTATAATGCTAATATATATTAAAGTGTGTATTGTAACGAAGACACTAATAAAGCAGACGTCAAGCCTATCGGCTGTTTAACTTAATTCGCGCCTTACAATCTGAATCACGAATGCGTTCAATAATATCTGTCTGAACCTACGGATGCAGCAAAAATATTTAACCCTTCATAGGCAATATATTAAACAGACGTGTATACTACTGTGTCTATATCTACTAAAAAGTATGTTTTGTAACAATGAAGTAACAATCGAGCATGCAAATGAAAATACTCAGGAGGACTGCATGGTCGAATAAATTACATATTTGTGGGGCCAGGTATTATCGCTGACGTGTCCATGTCAATATATTTATGCTCGTGACTGTACAATGTCTGTAAAACTTGCAAGGCAACCTTGCGTTCTTTAATGCTAGTGTGGGCGTCGTAATAAATCAGAGCAGTTTTAACATCAGAAAGCTGCTACGTCGCATTTTACAGTCGTAGCACTTGTTCATTGTCACTTAAAATGTTTATAAGTATGTCAACATATGAATTACATGATTTAATCGATAATTTAAATAAATGGTTATAATTTTAAATCTTTCAGAAATGTTTACAATATTAATATGCAATATTACTTATAACTTACAATAACTAGCACAAATTCGGAACTAAATGTACTATCCGAAATCTCATAATACATGTTAAACCCTTTGCTCGGTAAAGGAAAACGAAGCCTAAGATTATTATGGCATCATCTTGAAATGTAATCAACATTATTTTCTCCTTTGCAAATTACTTAAACGTGTGACATCGTAGGGGGTGGTCGGACGGACAGCGGTCCCCGTGTCGAGACAGGAGTCGTGGGCGTGTCACACAAACGAAACGAAAGGTTGAAAAGGTCCGAAGGGTCAGCACCCGTGGCCCGGAAAGCTGCTCGCACGCTGGGTCAGGGGAGCTGGGTGCTTTCTTGTGTCGGCTCTACCGCAATACGGCAGTATAATAAATATAAAGGATGAAACTTAAACTATAAAAAACAATGACAATAGACATGTAGAAATTATGCAATACATTGCTTAGAGACTCAATTTCAAATACTTTTACTATATTTCAGCTGAATTACACCAATATTCAAATTTTTGTTTAGTGTACTAACACAAACGTAACAGATAAAAATATAAAATAGTGGACGTCTGCACAATAGTTCAATGCTGTAAATACGTTGAAAGGTCACCTGCCGATAAATTTCGGCTCTCTGTCAATGAATTGAACGATTGTTAAGCAAAATGCGTTTCATGAATTATATTTGTGCTTTCATGGCTTTATGCGTAGACAGGCAGAATGGCCGACACCGGAATTCTGTAACAACCATTTTAAGTATACTCCATTAAAATCCAACTATGCTTACTCCGTAGGCTTACTTTGATTACCAGGTATGCATGATTGCTTGCAATTTCCACGTCATAAACACTCATAAATTGCGACAAGAGCAGAACAGCTCAATTACCCTCCCGCGCTACCCGTTCCTGAACAAACTTCAAACTGTACTCAATAGCCCTCGACCCTGACTCCGTTCTCGTTTTAAAAAATATTGTATTACGGTGTACCAACTGTACGTAGATGAATTGCCATTTATTCTTATTTGATCTTAATTTTGTTATTATTGTATGTAACGGGGGTAGTATCATTTGTGGTTTATCTTTGGAGGCACTAGTCTTCTAATCTGCTGTATTACAACTTAGTTCTTAGGGTCTACTAAATTACAAAATCTTAACGTCGCATCCGTGACCAATCTCGGGTACTTCTTATTTGGGGCTGATTACAGATGTCCATGGGCTGCAGTGACTACTTGCTATCTGGTTTGATGCTCGTTTGCTGCTTATATTATAAAAAAATAGTAGTTAGGTTAGAAAAGGCATTTTCATTGCAGACATAGGAGTATGTCATCATGAGAAAGGCTAGTTTGAAACTACATTTAAGTAAGTATCTATGGTGTGTTACACAAAGTTTGATAATATCATGAATAATTTTGATGTATAGGTTTTTATACAATAATAATTATGTAATACAATTATTATTATAATTTCTAATATGCTCATGTCTCTTAAACATTTTTGCTATAAAATAAACCTAGTCTCTGGAATCCCATTAAAACTTAAAAAGGCAAACACTTCCTCTGGTACTCTGGCAAGCAGTTTGGATTCCGGCGTCGCTTGGTTACAAGAAAATATAAATAAAAATATATAAAGTAGATAATAATGCCATAGCCTCTTACTACCCTATTACTATTTCTATTAATGTAAATGGCGACATTTATGTTCAACTAAATCTTGGGTATGACTTTCGAGAAGACAATCTTGTTAGATGTAAAAAAATGCTTACAGGTTGTTCGTTCCGAGTCCTAGTAGCTCAGGACAATGTAAAGCGATATGACGTGGAATAATATACAATACATAATTCAAAGACAAAGGAAAGAAAACATAGACGAATCAACGACGTTGTAACTCGAGTAGAAATAGAATAAAGAATGAGCGCAATTTACTTGGTAAGAAATTCGCTATATCACCATTTTGCCTGGAATCTTCTCTTATGGAATATATTACGCTAAGATTTGTCGCTATTTATAAGTCCTCCCAAAAACTCACTGAACGCTTTGAAACAGCATACTGCTTGCCTTGCATACTGCTAGCGGGTGCTGCTAGTCAAACCATTATTAAGTATTTATAATTATTAGCCAGGTTTAGATTATTTATTGAGTAGCGAGTTAACAAAGCGCTAGTTACTTAAAATTACTGTTGGAAAAAAATAAGTGTATCAATGTGTACAAGTCATAGCGAAACTAATATAAAACAATAAAATATTACAACATCATTCGTACATATTATGTTCATATCTATGTATAAAACGTTAATAATTAAATATTCCATTTGTAACGTAACACCGTAACAACCCATGCCTTTCATAGCTTGAGTATAACTGAAATGTTTTCTAGGTTCATATATTACGACCATATCGAACAGAAATAAAATTTTGTTGCACCCACTTATTGAAGGATAATAATTACATTGAATATTTCGTCATTTGGGGAAATTGGATGATGAATCCGACAAAACGTGCCGAATCCCTCGTCGCCAACTGTATTTACGATATCACAGTAACAATAGATTGCACTGCCTTGGTCTCGATAATTGCGTGGCGGTTCGCTGGGAGTGCGCGGGGGCCGGGGGTCGCGGGGAGCGGCGGCGGGTCGCCAGCAGCCGCGGACAGTTTTATGATCCACCGCGGCTCAGACTTTACGCTCCTGGAATATTTTCAGCGATCTCCCTGAAATTCGTGAATTTGCTTTTTACGACGTATTCCCAACTGAAACCGAACAATCCGGCTTCGCGAGAGTCGCTTTGTGACATAAAAATGATTTTACCTACCCTTGTTACACCGGTCTATCTGGTCCTTTATTTTATGAGACGCAGGTAGCTACAATAAGGATAAAACGTAAAGACATGCCCTGATCTGTTCGGATATTTACGACATTATTTTGAAACACCGTGACCTTGTGCCGTGAGGTACGCTTACAAGTAAAAAATCGGATAATTTTTTGACCAAGTCGACCCGTTCGGTGCCTAGAGCTCGCTTCGCTCGAGTACCTGTTCACTTAAATGACAGTAAAATAAAAATATTAAATGTACAATTCCAGCGATTAAATATATTTGTAACAGAGGATTTTTGGAAACAGAGGCTTATTAGTGCGGATCGAATTATTTTTATGAATCAGATCATGAAATGAGATGGTTCGATAATTAAGTTGCAATTAATTAATAAAATTAAATTACGCAAAGTTCATGATTCAAAATATAGAACCAGATTTTTTAAACAGTGTCATAAAAAATAGTTTATATTATTTTGGAAGTAAGGATGAAAATATCAACAATGCTAGGAAATTAAATTTGTTAATCATAAGAAACAAACCCTAAATCTTATGTTACATTATCAACTTAATTACCCCTGCGTCATATATAAGATTATCACTATGTGAGACTATCAGAGAACGTTTAAGTTCTGCATTGCAAGCCTCGAGGTCTAAAAACGCTTCATATATTCTTTATTCCACTACGTAAGACTGGCAATATCCCTAAACCATAAAAGAGGATTAAACATCACAAATAGGAATAGTGACTACTAATTATTATGGTAATTGACAAGCCACTTCGTCGCTATAATTTTTGCTAAACTTTATTATAGTGCTACGGTGCGACAGTGACGCTGTCACCTCTATAATTTCGTTGACAAACGCGAAGGTGCTCTCTAATCCATTTTAGAGCTCAGAGCTGTTCGGAGAATATTAAAGTTGTACATACAACGCTTCTCGCTTCGTGTTGTTTGAATTGTTCCAAGTGACAATTTCTTTTAAAGGTATATTTCCAGTAGAAGACATACAGAAACGCGGCGCGCCAACACACTAATCTAATATTCAAGCAACAAACAAAACGTAATAAATCGTAACCACATTAGCATACTCCAGCAGCGTGTATCATGTTTACGGGATGATAGAGAATAAATATTTTCACAAAATGTTACACGGCTATTTGTCGTACTTTATCAATTTCTTGTACATTAACACAAAACTGTGGTTACGCTGTCAGGTGGCTGCAGCACATTAACCACTATGTGTTCAGTTGCTCGTCGCGTTCGTCTGCTACAATTTCGTGCGTGTAGATTGAACAAAGCATTGCGACTGTCGCACTGGCCGACACCGATGTGTCGGATGTGTGCGTACAATTATGTATTTGAATACCAATTTACAATGTCGTTGCAGAGCAGTACACAAGTTAAAGTTTATAAAGGGTAAAGTTTATAAAACGTTTAAGTACTTAGAACTCTATTTAAGTACGAATGCTATTTAAAATATAACCTTTTTAAATTAGGGGTCTGAAAAAGTGCCTCGTCTTTTGTATTTCATCCTATGAAAAAGGAAGCCTTACGTCGACAACAATAACGTTCTTAAGGACAAAATGAGTTAACTATAAAAGGGACTCCGAAACAAGCTTCGTTGACGTAAGGCGTGTATCCGGCTCTCGAAGACAACAGCTCTCGTGAGCTCTCGGCTCTCGCGGCGTTCACAGCTATAAATATTGAAAGCTTAGCTGTTCGTGCTTTAAGCTTTTAGTAAACAATTTACAGGTTTTGTAAGTTAATGCTCCCCATTTCTATTAAGCGCCTCAGTACGTTGGAAAAATACATAAATTCACCTACACATAAATTGCGAGGCATCTATAAATATGTTTCACGGATTTGAAAAATTACCGAGTTCATGTGTTGTGTAAACATCTCCTCACAACGGAATCAGCGGGAGAGCGGTATTAATTCAACAACATGTAAGGTTTGATGTAGATAATATAATTCAAATGTTCTTTTAAAATTAGAAACATACTAGTGTAGAAAATATATTAATGGAAAAATGGAATGAGTAAAAATGACACTTTCAGTCGTCTAAATGCACTTGAAACAAGTATTATTGAAACTAGTTAAAATTATCTGATTGGTTAGCGAGGCGTGCGTGCGGCGGCGGCGGTGCGGCGCCATCGCTCGGGGCGGGCTACCTCTAATGACAGGCGAAGTACTTGTGGGGCCACGAGGTGCGGAGAGCTCAGATATTCTGCTTATTTGTTAAACTGCTCAATAAATTAAAATAAAATGTTGTGCGCACCTGATACAGAATATACATATATGTATATTCTGTATGTATATATATATCTATATGCATGTATATATATAAGCGAATGGATGTTTAGTTACTCACTCACTCACTCACTGATTGACTAAACTTCGCAGAGCCTAAACTGCTGAAGGTAGAAACATGAATTTTTGACGAGAGAATCCTTTTGTGACGTAGACCTCAGCTACGAACGGATTTTTTGATATTCTATCCCTAAGAGCTTTGTGGTTTGATATAATGAAACATCTATTTCACTGTTTTTGAAAAATCAACTCCTAACAAGGTTAAATAGGGATTGACAATTCTTACGGAGGTCCGCCAATTTTTATGCAAGCTCAATTAAACTTGGTATTTCGCTACGGAGTTTGTTAAATAAAATATTTATTTTGCCATTTTTGAATATTGATTATTCAAATTTCTTAAGATGGTGAAATAAGGATTCAAAGTATTTTTGGAATCCGCCAATTTTCATGGAAGCGCAACGAAATATATAGTATTAGGTTTTGTGGTTTGATATTATGAATTACCTATTTCACCATTTTTGAAAAATGAACTCTTAGGAGGGTTAAATAGGGGTTGACAATTCTTTAGGAGCTACCCAAATTTAAATGCAAGCATAATGAAACTTGATATTTAGCTTCGTGGTTTGATAAATGAGATATCAATTTCACCGTTTTACGAAAATGAACGCTTAAGAGGATTTAAAAGGGAACGATATTTTTAAGAATGTTCGCATATATGGATTGTCGCATTCGGTCAATAAAACTTATTATTTAGCTTTATAGTTTGTAGCAAACTCAGAACATCCAGTTCACCTTTCAAGTTAAGTTTCATAAATCGATTACAAAGAGGGTGTAATAGGGGTTTCCAGTTTGTTTGTTAGTCCGTTTTGATGCATTGTTGGATTGGTACAATGGAACATCTTTATTACTTTTTTTTTATCAACCCGCACGGGGGTAAATTGGGAGTTAAATTTTTGTTTGAAAGTATGCTTACTTTACAGAAATCCTATCAGTTTTAAATAACAGAACAACTATTTTAACTCTTTTAGAAAATTTATTCCTTAGGTGACAAATAAGGGTTGAAAGTTTGTTTGGACTTCCACTGTTTTATAAAAAAAAAACTCTAACTCTTAATTTAATTAGGATTAGGCTCTATTGGTAGAAGAAATGTAAATAGGCGAGGCAAGGTCTTATAAATGATTTTCTGGAAATTTCATCCTGCACAGGATAAAATGGAAACTCTATCTGGGATTTTAAGGGTTCAAGGAGCGGGAGAAAGAGATAAAATCTTATCTTCCTCATCAAAAACGACTGATACAAGAACTCCATTTCCAAGTCAGAGGAGGTTATCTCATAAAAGGTCCAAAGCCAGTCAGATTGCGGTTAAAAACAAATGTTCCCATGGCCTCTCCTCTGTCATACCCGTTACAGAAGAGTACCCATGACGGATTTTCACAATAAAGGGGGTCGAAATACCATATAGAAATTTCACAGTTTTAAATATATTGGTATATAAAATTAGTATTTTTTATTTTTGGAATATTTACTTGGATGTAAAATCTGTGAAAATCACACCATCCACACCCACTACGTACTGTCGCACACGCTCATGCCAGGAACCGATGACTATTAATAAAACTCCCATTAGAGAAGGTCTATATCCAGCAGTGGAACGCAAAAGTCTAAAGGATGAATAGATTATAATCTGTGCGAACGAAGTCGCGGGCACTGCTAGTATTATACATTTTTATAATTTCATATAAATTATGGTATTTGTGATTTCGAAATATGGCTTTTAGTTAAATGGCGAAATATGGTGTTTTTAAATTACTCGATCAATCAAAATCAGTTCAATATGGACGAGTTTTAAACAAAAATAAAGGACGTAGCCATTGAGTTATAATTTTACCTAAAAATTACTTAATATCTAAACTAAAAGAGGATGCATACGAGACTATATTCCGTGATTAAGCTAACAATTATTATTGTGAATGTGGTACGATAGTAAATGTTTATTGCTCATGGATGTCCCAACCAGAGATTCTTACAGATGCTGTGCTACATTTAAGTTAGAACGACCTGTACAATTGTCTCTCTGTCTTAAAGTTATCTAATTGTTAACGAAGAGCTTTCTCGTCTGAAGCCTTGCTTAAGCCTTACAGAACTTGTAAAATTCAAATAAAGAAATACAGAAACTGAAACTGTCTCCTCTAGTTGTGTGGCCACGCTGCAACTGCAATGTAAAGTAGCCGACTCGACTTTGTGCTGTAACCGAGTAACGCACGCGTCGAACAATGCGTGCGCTTTATCATCAGCGCCCCGTCCCCTCATCTCGCCGGGTCCTTGTCTCTCTCTAACCCTCGTGTCTGCGACGGAGGCAGGCGGGAACAATAGCAATCACCTGTGTGCCACTTTCCGTCACAATGCACGCGTCGACGCGCTGACTTCAATGTTAGTTCGACTATTGTTTATAAAGATTCAATTTATAAGACCGGTTTGTTTAATAACAATAAACTTTTCAAATTATAGTACGAGCATGTAATGCGATCATCAATTCCTAGAATAATTAATACTAATAATAACGCTTTCAACATTAATAGTAACACAGAAATAATTTGCTTGTTTCATACCATGGGCATACACAAAGATGAACAACGATAAATACATAAACATCCTGACCCAGAATAGGAGCCTAAATCTCTCTGGTCGGAGACCGAACCCGAAACTCACTACCTGTCAGAACTTTATGATGACCGCACCATCCCACGAGACGTCAAATAATGTTAGTACATGAAATAAGACGCATACATATTTTCTGTTAGTTCTGGCATTTGATGCTAATTTACAATGTATTTTATAACATATTCTTCGTTCTCATATGAGTTTATCTTTAAGAAACAAATAGTGAATGTTACATCAGGATGCAGATAAAAGCTTTACTCGTGTTTGGCGTTTCGGATTGATTTATAACTACGAGTTACTTTGTAAATGCAATATTTTTCATAAAGTCACCTGATGCTGCCATATGAAATACGAGTACCTATTGTATTTGAATTCTTTGAGTAAACTCCCTTATGAATATATCAGTGCGCGTGTGTCCGGCGACACGTAGCTCTGGAATAATTACATTTCAGCTGTTAAAGTAGAAATAACATTTGCAACTCAAAGACACGGTAGTTATTATGCAGCGTGGCCTCCCCCTCGCCACCGCCTCCCACCCCCTCCCTGCATTGTTCAACTACAGTTAATCTAAGCGTGCACTCTACATCTGATACACGCCAGCGTACGCAAAACAACATAGTGGCTGCATTGTGTTGCATTATCACGCCTTTTCTCCTTAGCCATGCTTCTAACATTTAAATTATGATAAAGATATTCTAAGGAATATTATTTAAAATTAATTTAAGAGCTGAGAGTGAAACGAATAATGTAGAAAATATTATGTACGTAGTATAATGGGCTTCTTCGTCTTTACGTGTCGTAAAAATTGGTTTGAAGGTTTTAGAGTGTGGCGTAAATTTAAAAAGGGCTTTAAGACTTTGGTTTAGGATAATTAACCACAGACATTTTAATAAGTTCTAAAATAAGTAGTTATTTTGAAATTCGATTCTAAATTTGCAATAGAGCCTTCACGCTTTAATTTAAAGTCATGCGGGTTAATGGAGGTGTTGGTGGTTATATTACTTGTGGTTCAACTTCGGAAGTATCACCGCCAAGTAGTTAAAAGAAAATAATAATCTGTAAGTAAATTAAATTTATCACAATACGGCTGGAATTCTATCGGATGTCGGAATGAGATTTTTACCCTGTATTCTTTTTTTAGTATGAAAGTAACAAACGATCACGCAGCCTACCTGATGGTAAGTGGCTACTGCCGCCGATAGACATCTGTAATCAACCCTAGGTAAGATCAAAGTCTCATCTAAATTTAGCCACAGATGCGTTGCTACCCCTGAGGATTAAGATGGAATGCCTCGGAGGTAGTAGGTGTAGTGGTGGTGCTTCTGAAATGGAACCACAGAGTTCTACCACCTTTTATGTAGATGGCAAAGCTTCTAACACTGCTGCTACGTGAGAAATGTAAGGAACATGAACAATGAAATGTCAAAGCTCTACGAATTGTCTCCTGTAGTCAATAGAATAGGCGATAGGTTTATAGGCAATTATTCTACATGTATGTGAACTAAAAGTAATTGGAACAAGAAACACACAATTTGCAAAAGTATTTTTTGCGTCTAGACATTCTTTGAACCGATTAAAACTTTTCGCCGAAGTTTTGGTATACAAGTTTATAAGTGAAAAAGTTATAATTTCAATATGTTATTGTGGAAACAATACATTGGTTTGAATTATGGAAATATTTTTTTGGTTTTCATAGAATTTAGAAAATCATCTTGAAACCTCTGAATAAGTAGGATTAGGCAAAAGTGGTAGACTTGCGGATCGAATAATATTCACGGAAAATCCTAATAACTATATTATCCTACATTCTAAATAGTGTAGTTATCATATAAGTTTACTAATTAAAATGACCCATAACCTATTCTATAGCCGCAAAAAAAAATCGCGAATTCACAAAAGCAATCCAGAGTACAAAAAGATAGGCATCAGTTGTGAGGACAGTACTCGCGCCAGGGGCGGCAGTAGCCAATACCGCTGAGAGCAGCTCGTCTGCACCTCACCGACCTTTGTGTCGTGTTATCGCGTATTTTGCAGTTCTGCTCGAGCTGTCGATGAAGGCACTTCAGCTGTTCATAGTAAAGTTAGGAATACACTGGGAGACCAGTCTCTATTAATTTTATTGTGATCTAAGCGTTCAGTTTAATATGATATATACCTATCTTTGCAATGATTTAATTACATAAAATGTGGCAGGTTTTTCGTAGTTTTACTCTAAATCATCTTGTCTGTGCGTCGTCGTCGTATGTCATCTTGAGCCGTCTCCCATATTGGATTTAGAAATATAACTAAATCAATCATGCAAAGTCATCCGAACCAAATATGTATGAAAAATTGCAGTTTGAGATGACTCCACATAAATTAAATGAAAGCTTGTAATAAATGTGACGTTTTTCATATGTTCATCATTCATTTCATTCAAAGACTAAGTTTAATAAAATTACGTAATTGTATGAGTAGATTGTATACATGAGTTCCCAGTGTGACAGGTTTCCCGGCGACTCTGCTGTTGTTGCAAGAGCTCTCGCATTTTACAACACGCTCCGCCGTCGCGATAACTACACAGCTTCATTGTTCTGCATCGTAATATCACTACAAAATTGAATATTTAAGAGTTTGCTTAAAAAACAAGCTATTATTTTCAAGCAGGTAATGATAAATAACATACCGTATTTTTTTATTC
>MOOZ01000469.1:148106-160376 GCA_002930495.1 Cecropterus lyciades | reverse complement strand
AACGGTAATATTATAAAAAAAAATAACAAAAAATAAGACCGACTTCCATGCCACAAAAAAGTAAAAAATAATTCAAATATTTATGTTGGTTGAGTACATACACTGAACGTACTATGTTATAGTCCCGAAGTCGGCGTTCAGCATACTTCGCTAGATCACGACGACGAAACTACATATGTTCTACGAGTATATGAGCGCCGGCGTCAGAACTATATATGTAGTATGTTCAGTGTATGTACTAAACCAACATATATTTGAATTATTTTTTACTTCTTTGTGGCATGAAAGTCGGTCTTAATTTTTGTTATTTTTTATATACTTTATTTAGTGACATACTTATATTTGTTTAAATACAAACAATAAGATACATACAAATCTTAATTCAATACGTAAAATTTAAGCGAAACCTAAGCCTAAGTCACAATTTACAACACTTTTATATATTGTATCAATGTGAACAAAGTTTAGGTCTGAATTCATGTGAACTGGGCGTACCCGCCCGCTAAGCGGTAAGCACCAAATACCTGTCTCCCACGTTTAAGGCATTGGATATCAATACATACATTATGACGGTTAAAGAGTAGAAGGTGAATTTTTTCCGTCTAATGTCTCTGCTTATTACATATCCGTAAGCACCAAATGGCCAGCTTCTATGGTTTAGGTTTTAGGTTCCCCTGCATCAGGAGGGTTGAAACATGGTGATGGTGGTTATGTTCAAGAAATAAATTTCCGTAATGAAATATTCCATCCAAAAAAATTAAAATCGGTTTAAAAACACCTGAGATATTTAATATTATATGAAAAAGTGTTTTTCCAATTTTCCGAAAAAACTACTGAAACTTTGGAAACTGGCCCTGTACAATGACGTTCAAACCGTGCCGGTCGGTAGCCGCATCGCGGAGTTCTGCCCGAACATACATAAAAAAAAATCCGTTGGGCAGTGGGTTAAAAATAAACTTTTATTGATAATTTCGGATCCAAACATTCTATGTATACGTCAAAACTACATGACATGGGCCTTTCCTAACTGAGGTTTTTGCATATATTCACCGCGCCTGGCATGCGTGTATATAGGAAGTATGTATGATGTAAGTATGACGATATACCCTGAAAACGCAGCTGTACGTCTTCTACATTTTGTTCTTTATCCTACAACATCCACGGGAAGAGAGGAAGTGGCGAAATTTAAGACATTACACTAGACAAGTATATTTTTTTATACTTACGGAAAGTTTAGCAGTTGGTAAGAAAGTAGAAAGTTCTTGATTCGCATGGAACTTAACGTCCAATGCGCTATTGTCTAATTATTTGTTATCCACCATAATGCGTCAAAGTCAGCGTGTAGTTTTACTGACAAAAAGACTGTGCAGAACAATACATTACCTCATATCCACATCCACATTTATACGTTGAATCTACTTTTTCAAACGGTTTATTTCTATCTGGACGCTAACTGCAAACAAAAACTTGACAAAGTTGTTGTAAGCGGTGCGAAGTGAACGGGCTCCACTAGAGACCGCAATTCCACTTTATACGTGAGATCCTATTGACACTATACATTCTCGATGTCTAGGGATAAGAAAAAATAATTCTACAGGATCAGAGTTTAAAGTTCAGTCACATTACGATAAACAATACAAGCAACTTTTATGTTGCTAACGAGCCGTGCGAAGGGTCCCAATACTAATACTACGACATATTCAGTTACCTAAAATTAAGCGAGGTGATGGTTAATAAATCGACGTAATTAAGGAACACGGAACTACTGTTAAAACGTTTAATTAAACAGACAAACAATTGATTGAGTTATGAGACAATTAACTGTTAAGTCCGTATTTACAATATGACAGATGAATTACTTCGTAAAATGAAGGGTACATTTCTCATGAAACAGAAATGCTTGAAAACAACTTCTATTTTAGATCAGGTTGTTGGTGATATAATAAAGATACTTTTTAACCCAGATGTGTTATTCTCAATGTTTTTTTTTGTGTCAAAGTCAGCCTAGTTCCAATCGTAAAATAATAAAAGTAAGTTTAACTGAAATGAGCAACTAGAAACAACGGTTAAACTAACTTCAAGCCATGTTTAATTAATCAATAAAACAAAGGGACGAGAGCTTTTACGCGTATGAACTTGTTCACTTAATGAGATTAGAGGTTTGCCGTGTTGTAAAATTCATGGCTTAAAGTGTAACGAGGCGAGCGTTCCGCGGCCGCACCGATTTAGACACGTGAGGGACAGAAATGTAACAACTACTCCAGTTGTTTTTATTAACATTGAATTAATGTATTTTATTATGTTAGGGTATTTGCATAAGCTATTTGTAGGCAATACGATTAGTAAAATAGGCTTTCACGTTTAATACGTGTAGATAGAATGAATGCGCTGTTTAATATCGTTTTATTAACTTATTGGAGTATTCGACCTCCTTGAGAATATTCCCAGGCAAAGTGGGGATCCCTCCAGGTCCAACAATCCTTGCCCATTATGTCGCCTTTATGTCGTCTTAGCCGTAGTATATGGAAAGGTAAGATGTCCCAATCAAACACGTTCTAATAAGTACGAAACAAGAAAATAGTCTCCTCTGAAATTATATTGACAAACTATTAAAAATTTACCGGCTAATAAATAAACAACTTACACGTATTATATTTTAACGTATTTTTATCCGTCATATTGATAGAGATTTGTTTAGAGGATAGACGTGATCGTATGCCACTTTGATTTTATTTTATTATTATAATGAATCTGCTTTTGCTACAGTAGGTGGAAGTAAGTTGTTACCGCCTTTACCACGTGGAGGTACTCCCAGCCTATGTTGTGTGTAAAAAACCAAACGTGAGTGGTAACTATAAAGTTACCACTCACGTTTGGTTTTTTACATTTGATGCGTAATTTTATAAATTCTTGCAAATTTGAATTTGAAATGTTCTAAGAAAGCTCTTTTATTTGACACACCACAAAACATTGTTTTTTTAATTCTTTACTTTAAGTCCCCTAGAGAACGCTATAGTCAATTTAACGCAACGTCATGCAATTTATAACCAAAGGACAATGAAGAGGCTTCTAACGACACTTTATTTGTCTAATTATAACTAGTTTAGAAGTTATGAAGGAACAGATCCATACCCACGTACATACATAGAAACAGGTCAAAGTCGTAACCCTCCTTTTGCGTCGCCGTAGTCGGGTAAAAATTAGGACCACTTACCCTTGAAATGAAGCTATCAAAACTAGTACCTAAGTCATAAATTCTTGGCATTTTTCATGTCAAATAGTAATAATTTATTAAAAGTGACATACATACATCCATTCATCCATCCATCGACTAGCCTTTTAAGGTCAAGAGTTTCCGCGCCAAGCATGACCGTTGAGGACATTGATGTTAGACAGGAAGACGTTACGACCCATTTTTTGGTGTTTGTCTGTGAGTTAGAAGAGAGGTAGTAGTTCTGTATGCTAGTTGAAGACCACAGGATAACAAAACAAAAATGCGGCATATAAATCATAGGCAGAATCAAATTTTAAAAAAAGCAGCGTAAAACATAACCGCAGATTTATTAAACTTAGCGCAATAATGTGAGCACTCAGCGTTGTAAAGCAGATATTGAATTACCAATAAAAAGTGGGCGAAAAGTGGATGGCATCGCGAATTTAATTTCAAGTTTTTGTGCGGCGCTCGGGAACGTTCAGTGTTCACGGTGAGATGCCTCAAAGAGCGGTAAACGGAAAGTAATTCGAGTTCGCGATGAAACTACTAAACGTGTTGTTGTGTTGCGGCAGGTGGGGGCGCCACCGTGCAGCGGCGGTTCCCGGCGGCTTTAAGTGCGGACGAGCTTGAGTTTAATTTCAGCAGCCTCCCGGCTGTTGCGTTATTAAGGCGGCTCACAGCAATATTCCTAATGCGTTAATAATTTTACGAGCTGTATTACAGCTGAACCAAACCGAAAGAATATGTGCTGACAAGAAACGCGATGGAATAAACGGTAGTCATTTGTACGCGAATGGTGGCACTAGGAGCGAGGCGTATCTACAGCGTGATTTATAAACGCTCATAGAATAGTAAAAGTCGTTAAGTAGCCAAGAGAAGAGTTGACAATTCTAAATAAAGTACTGCGTTATGTCGCCATGACTTTATTTAATCAATAAAGTTCCACGTTCGTGTATAAGGCTGTCTGTAGTTTTACAATTTGCAGCTATAAATACAAATACGTCCGAATCCGAACGGGAAACAAGGCCATGTAACGTTGTATTACATTAATACGTTTTAAATCTATTGTTCTAGCTCTATTATATTACTGTAGCTCTTTCTTAGTCCTGTGAAAGCTTACAGCGTGCATTTAATACTGCCATTATCTACTGCACAATCGCTTAATCTGTTCACTAGCTGCATACCGCAAGATCCGTCACCAAGTCTTAATAGATCTCGAGCTTATTACAGAATGAGAGAGTGTTAGGCGAAATAATATAAGGCGCTTCAACTATATTCTCAGAGGGATCAAAATTTCTTTGAACAGATTTAAAGGATTTGAAGGTGGTAGAGCTCTTCATGGTTCAACTACGGAAGCACCGCTTCCTCACCTGTTTCTGCCTAATAATAATAATGTACAGCCCTGATGTGTTCTATTCTGAAGGGTGTTGTAAGGGACATATACTTTTCCGAGGCATTCCAGCTAAGATACAGGGGTAAACCCCCTGTATCTAGTAAGGACGAATAATTTAATGTTATCTAATATATCCAAGTGGCGTATCAAACAAAAGGGAATGAGGTCTATATTACAATTATATCTATACGTATATTACGTATATTATCAAAATCAATTCGGTCAGTTACTAGATATGGTAGGTAAAAGTGGGGAGGAATAATCAAATATTGTCAAATATATCCATGTGGGGTATCAAATGAAAGGGCATGATGAGTATGCCGTAATTAAATATGTTTCATCAAAGTTGGTTGAGCCATTTACTAGGTATGTGTGGTAAAGGGGGGATATATAATCGAATACTGTCAGATATATTCGAGTGGGGTATTAAATGAAACGTGTATATTAAAATTAAATATGTTTTGTCAGTATCGGTTCAGGCGTTTACTAGGGTATAGGGTAATAGGTATATTGATAGGGTATGACGGTAATAGTCGGGATGAATAATCGAATATTGTCAAATACACAAGTAGGGTTTCAAATGCACATGGAATCACGTGTATTATTACAATTACAATTACAATTACAATTACAATTACAATTACAATTACAATTATTACAATTAGGCATATTTTACCAGCACCGGATCAGTCATTTACAATGTATGGGGGGGGGGTGAAAGTGGGGATGAATAATGGAATATTGTCCAATGTCCAAGTCCATGCCCAAGTAGCGAAAAGTCGAATGAAAAAAATGATGTGTACATTACAAAAACTGTCCATTTCATTAAATCGGTCACATTGATAAAAGCTATGGTAGGTGAAATGTTAAATCATCTCATTATATACATCGCATCAACTCGTATTTGATATGATCAAAAATCGGTATCCGTCCGCCGCGACTTTGTAGCATAATTTTAAGGAGCAAATGTTATATTTATGTAATTAAAATATAGGTGTAACTAGCTCGAACTTGATGGCTCTTGTTTCATATTATTTTTGACTTTTTAAATGTTTGCTCTAAAATCTTTCAGCGTTGGGGGTTTTTAATATTTTAATTTAATTTTGTCATATTCACTAGGTAACTATTCTATATATAAAAAATGTAGAAAATATTTTGTGTAATCTCGAAAATTATATTTTATTTCTAAAATGTATATTCTGATTAAAAAATTTCCTAGATAGAAAATTATTAAAAAATGACATTTTAAAAATATGCCCGTCTCTGTAAGAGTAGAGTGTGCACGTCAACTTCACCGAAATATTATTACGCTCGCCGGGGAATTATCACGATTGCATTAGCGTATTTAGTAGCAGAGGAACTTCGCGGCGTATGAGTGACCGCGTTGGCGGCGCGCCAGCAGGTCGCGGGTAAACCACCCTTATTTATGGGGCTATCTACCCATCGCCCCACGTAAATGCCATGAATTCCAGGTTAGATAACGGCCTAATATATAGAAATGGGACTTCTGACAATAAAAACTTTTAGCATACATCTTTTATTTCATATTGCGAAAGGCCGAGCATCCGAAGTGATAACGAAGGAAATATTTTAGTGGTTCAGAAAATATAGCAATTGCAGCTAAATTATAATAGTGTGGGCTTGGACGGTTTGTTGTAACAGACGGCGGTCCGCGCACCGAGACGCATCCAAATGAAATGCGTGATGAACGAGAGCTCACAACCTTTTTATAGGAATAGCAAGTAAGTAGGGCGATCATTCAATATCGTCCGATACATGTGGGTACTTGTGAGGTAATCTGTTTTTGCTAATGCTGAAACAGCTGTCGCCGACATATATGTGAATATTGTGTTTGTTTGTTAAATTCTAAGCTCATAATTATGCGTGACGCCAAAATATAAAAATCCATTTAAAATTTAATCCATCTACTGATATGACTATATTTTATACTGAAACGACGATAGTAGGATTATCTGGAAAAGGTTCTCTAAATTAGGTTCGTGCATGCATTAAAAACTTGGTAAAAAGGTGAGAAGCTGAGAAGTAGTGCAATGAGAAGCTAACGAATAATTGCAGTAAGCTCCAACTTCTTAAGAGTAGGTCACGTAATTTTGCAGCTAAAAAATCAAACAAGCATTCTCACTTAGCGAGCTTCCGTAAGGCTTAATATCGCTTGTAACGCCCCTCCTACTCACGAGCGGCGAGCGGGTAAATAGTTCCGTAAAACAGCTACCAAAGAAGGCAAACTGGTCCTAAAGCGCGCATCGCATCTCTTAGCTTAAAAGCTCTTTTACGAGTTTTATACAGTCAGGAGTAGTCAAACTTTGCCCGAAGCACAATGAAATTGTAATATTCGTTTTACATCTCGCCTTGTACTGTCGACCAAAAGGTTTCAACATGTATGATTCATAGAACTTTAATCTGTCATGTATAAACAAAACTGTAACAGTCACGCAGATACAAGTCAATTAATACACAAATACATAGTCTAGAAACGATAGTTTTCATTTTGATCTATAACAAATATTTTGCACCTATCCAACCACCAAAATAACTTTTTTCATAGCAACTAACATAATGGAAGAAGTGTACGGTAAGGTTATTTTAACGCTTTCACCATAAAATGATGAATAGTTTCCCGTACCAGGTGTCCGGAGGCGGTGGCCGCATGTACTCTGCGTTGGGCTTCGGTTTTGAGTCGTCCTTTGGTGTCTCCCCGTCTAGGCTCACGTACGACTATTTCACGCCGAACTTCATGAACTCCTTATACAGAAAATAGGTTGCTACAGCATTGTTTCACCTGAATATTAAGTTATGGATGTATCGGTCTACTTCAGTGTTGTATATGGTTAGCATAATGTTCAGAGCGCGACGGTATCTGCCCGCGAACATTAATTGTTTGTACGCTGGAGCGGTCTCGGTGCAGTCGTAGTCTCGCACGTACAGGTGGCGCGGCGGGGGCGCCGGCAGGCTGCTCACCGCACTCTTGTACATTAAACTTGCCGTGTCTACACCCGAAAACGTCACCAAGAGTACAAGTGGGATTTTGTTTCTATGGTTAAGACGATAACTGAATAAAATATGGACTCTTTACATCTTCTAGTTCTACAGTAAATTATGTCACCTATAAAGTTTTGTTTTGAAAAATGGTACTTCATACAAAACTTTGGTTCTCAGTCCCATGTATAGTTTGATTAGACCTCATTAACACCTATTATTACCTGTATGATCTGCCTTGCCATCTCGTGTTCTTTAAACCGCTTTTGAAATTCGATTCTATCTGCTTCTGTATAGATGTAGCCAGGCATATCCGAATACAATATAGAGCCAATTTCGATCTGCGGGTAGACGGTGGCCAAGCCGTTCAGTAGGGCACGTGCCATGTGCACGCCACAAACACCCGCTCCTGGATCATGCGGCACACCTCGCGCGTCTCGTTTATGTTCTTCCGACATATATTGTACCTGAAAAGTAAATGTTACGATATATTAGCGGTATCGGTCATCCATAATGCCCGTTATGGATTTAGATATGATTATTCGTTATTTTTTTTGTTTTCTTCTGATCCGTCCAATGAATAAATATATTTTTTTTTTTTTTTAATAAAAATAAATAAAAAAAAAACATACGATCTTTAGACTTTTCATCGGCTTTTATCTTATAGGTCTAATTTTATATCCAATAAACCTACTGTTAAAAGCATAACAATAAATTGAGTGCAAGTCGAAGTGGAGCTGGCTACATAAAACCATATTTTTAACCTTCATAGACAGTTATTTTTTCAGTAGTTCCTTTAACAGATTATGTAAACAAATAAATAGCAGAAAATAGGATACGAACCTATCTTCCGAGCTAGTCATGTATCCTACAGTCCTAAAAACGTGATTGTATCCTTCTCAGTTGTCTTCCCTGAGCTGCTGATGGAGAAATTGTCGGGCTTGAGCACGCCGAAGCCGATGAAGGCCATCAGCGTAAGAGCCAGGTCCCGCTGCGAGACGCCCGCCCGCCCGCGCAGCGCCGCTGCCTTGCTCGTGCGCACATGCCTGCAGCGCGCCTTGTACAGAGACTGCCAGGACCTAACATAAAGTCTATCTAAGTATACGTGTTTGGTCATAAATTAAGGGTTGAACCCCGGTTGTTAATACTTCAACTACCTTTGATCTATTGGGACCATGAAATTATTTTTGAAAACCTTAAAAATAAATCTTGATTAGCTTTATCAATTACTGTAACTTAAATCGTCTTTGTTCTGGCTATCCAGAGGTATGAGGTGACCATTATAGTCCTGAGGAGTGGCAACTCATCTGTAAATGCTTCCATTTTTTTTATAATTTACATAAGAATAAGCGCGTGTTTCCAGCTATAACTACTCTTTCGTACAAAGTTGGATACAGATATTCATGGGCAGTGATCACTTCCCATCCCTGTATGCTCATTGTTCTCTCAAACTTAAAAAAAAACTGCGCTAGAACAGATAATCAAAGTTTACAATCATTTATTAATCTGAAATATTCAATTCAAAAGCCAACTTTCAGGCAGGAGAAAAATAATATATTATATAGATTAGGTTTTGTCGCTAAACCGCTAAACTTTCAAGTACTTGCTTTGTTCCAGGTTTTAGTTCATACTACATACAGGCGAGGACATGCATTAAAGTGGAATAGTAGCGGCTGTACGCATTGTAGGTGGAGTTGGAGCCGGTGGACATCAGCACGTCTAGCACTGAGGGCATCGACAGCAAGGACACCAGCCCCAACACCATGCTGGTGCAGAACCCGAAACAATAGTCGCAGAAGAAACGAGTGGCCGCTGACAAAAATATAATAAATTTAATGTTAACTGTAAATAAAACTGTTAGTAACTGACAAATTGTATACACAGTAAGGATTAAACAATGACATTTAAAATATGAGTACAATGTTTACAACATTTACAACCGGTTGTGTTGCAGTTTGAGAAAGATACGGTGAGTGTGCTACAGCACTCTTTTTTATCGACTTTGTAATATTAACTGTTATAAAAGGTTGACTCGTATCATACAGTTTTCAGTTCGCACTTACCATAAACAGGATGGCTTAATACATATAGTTAAGGAAATTACTTTTTATTTCATTAAAGACAGGTAAGAAAAAGAAATACGATACGCTTTGAGGTGTATCCCTTGAACAACAGCGGTCCGTCTTCCCGTGGATGTCGTTGGAAGCCGTTAAGAGACAACGTCTAGGAGATTAGCAGCAGCGTATTACAATTTAACATTAACACCCACTGTGCTCATCAACACGAATGTCAGTCGTAGGGATTTTATGAAAGGTTGAAAGAACTAACAAACTAAGCTAGGTACTATACCTATGGTACTTCTTCTGCGTTATTAGGGCCATTAAAGCACGTTAGGCACGCTAGACCCCCGTCCCTGTAGTTCCGGGATCCGAATAGGGCTACGGTATCTCTACTTTATCGGTCTGCCTGTCGTAAGAGGCGAACTTAAGTATTTCAAGAAAAAGAAGATAAATTTTGACAACCATACCAATTACCATAATTTTTGTATTCATAGATATTATAAAGTTGAATCAGATTTCATGTTTTCACAATAATGACGTGCAGAATAAATTTATCATCACATTTGCATATAAAATAAATATACTAGCAGTACGGTTTTTTCCTTAAATAAATGTAATAAAACACAGGTTCATAAACTGAAAGATTAGTTACTTTTGAAGTGGAAGGTATGAAACCTTCCTCAATTTTAACGAATAATATTTTTTTAAGAGAAGTAATAGTGTTACAGATACCTTCAGAGATCTTCGATACAGATAGAGCAAATGTACTTTAACTGTGAAATTTCAAACTAAGTTAAGTACTACACTTAGGCTTCTTGTTCTGCGTTATAAGGCACATTAGATCACGTTAGGCACACTTGAAGCCTCGTTCGCATATTTGGGCAACGGTGCGTTGATCCATTTACAGGTTTTGTCGTGATTGAATAATAAACATCCATTTTTTACAAACTTTACCATATATAATAGTTGGTAAGATAAGACAAAACGTAATTATATTTTTTATGTTATACTTATTACACGTAAATAAAAGTGACGGTATCAGACCTGTTTTCATTAAATAATAATGTACGTAATTATCTTTACAATCTAAGTAATTATCTTTAACATTTATCGAAGGCAGACGGGAATATATAAATGCGGACGGGCTACCTGATATAAAGTAGTCACCGTCGCCTATGGACATTTTCAACGCCGGAGGAACGTCGCAAATACATCGCCGGCTTTGAAGGACCTTTCTTGAAGAGCCCCTTGTAATAGCGTTCTGGGATCACCTCAGGAAGCAACTCGTTCCACATCTCGTCATGTGGGCAAGTAGTTATAACGTGGGAATAGCTTTACTGCATCTTTTTGCAACCGTATGATGGTTACTACCAAAACTTGACTTTGGGAGTTATTTGTAGTTTCGCTTGTGTTGCGGTATGGTTAGTATCATCCACGTTGTTTTTGAAAGGAAAGATGTGCCACATGTGAATATTCAATATATGTTCTAACTTGGACCCACTCACGTAGTTGTTGTTGTGGGTTGGTTGTAATACCGTTGTGGCACGTGTGAGTAGGAATAATACGGTTTAAAAAAACATTATGGTTATAAATTGCAAATTTAAATCCTAATTATTATATTCTTACTAGTAATTACTACTGACTATGTAGCCGTAGTAATTGGAATCTGTATAAATAAATCATAATATAACTTGACGGAACAGAGCAATTCGGAATACTGATCAAAACGTTGAGCAATTAAAGACTTACATTGCTGCTATCACCATATTGCCGTGACTACAACACACATAAACGTACAATGTGCTAGGTTAAACAAAGGATAAATTTCACGTGCTAATTCAACCTCAAAGTTAGTTAAATAAACAAAAAATAAATAAAAAATATTAATAAGTTACAGAATATAAAACGAACATGTCGTAAATCGTCTCCCACGTATGTATGTCGCAGGCTGGTAGCATAATTAGTCGATCAAATAACAGTCTGGTAAGCATATTCAGATACTCAATAGAACAACTAGATAGATAAATGGTTTGATATATTTACTACTGTCGTCTGGCACATACTTGAGTGGGAGATTGAACCGTTCAGTCAAGCAACCCCGGGATGGACGGCGGTAAGTGTGGTCGCATACCGTCGTAAAAACCAGACGGTGCGGTGGGCCCAGCCGCTCACCTGGGTGGAGCCCAATTGGGCAATTAGAGGACTCCGGTTGTGTTCCTTTGATCCCGGAGTCCTCTTCGCAGCGCCGAGGGCGACCACCGGGGGGGTTTTAGTGCGGTAAAAATCCCACATAACACATACCTTTTGAAGATTCCCCCTCGAGAACAAAAAAAAAAGGCTGTTAATTGAACATCCAACTCAGCTAATGCGATGGGACCACTATAGCGCTCGTGAACTGTTGTATCATGTGTGTGGCATTTGTTTACGAAAGATGCACTTATTTTGTCGTAATATGGTCAGGCGTTGGGCGTGTTGCTTACCAACAATGTATTTTATTGGATAACTAGCTGCGCCCCACGGTTTCACCCGTGTATTAGTTACTACAAAGTAAACTAATTTATGTATTTATTTGGATAAGAATAAATATTATACCTATTTATAAAAAC
>MOOZ01000469.1:110822-130423 GCA_002930495.1 Cecropterus lyciades | reverse complement strand
CACTGCTGTTAGGTGTGGCGGTGGTGATTCCGGAGTCGAACCACAAAGAGTTCTACCACGTTCAAACTGGTGTGGTTACTACTTACAAGATCTACCTATCCGTGATATATTGGAAACAATTCCGTCCACAAGGACGCGCCTGACGTTGCTTAAACTTATGGACCAGTTATGATGTACACTAGCCCCTGGAATGCTTCTTATCGCATTCACGGTGACATAACACATATTGTTCTGCGACTACAACATCACGCTGATTATGTTCGCGCTTCGATATATTACTCAGAAGAAAGGACCTACTTTCATTGATAAAAAACATAATATTCGTATGTAAACGAACTTTACAAAAGAATTTTCAATAAATATAATGTGGATTGATAGGTTCATTGTAAAACATAAATGTTATTATTTTTATTATAAACACAATGTGTGATTAAGTAGTGCAACTGCGTCCGAAGCGATACAAAGGTCACGTGATCTTTTATCACTTGACACGAGACTAGACGGTCTTGGAAAACACTCGGGTTTATAATTAGGTCAGACAAGCGGTTAGGTGGTCCATCTTAGCCCTAAGTTATAACAACCTCTTGCGAGGTATTTCAGGTACGTAGGCCTTTGTAGATACTGATTTAGGTGGAGGACCAAGCTCAATCTGTCCATTACAGCTCTAATTTATACTTGAAACCATTTTGATGTTTTGACGAAAGTGTTTTGACGAACTTGTTAGTACTCAGGATTGGCAACGCATTTGTGATTGACTTACAGAAACCACTTACCGTTAGATGAACTCTATGCTTATTAGCTTTATTAACATTCTAAAAAAATCCGTTAAGTGACAGTAGTAACTGCAACAGAAGGTATTCTGTACACAGGTTTGCAATAAACTAAAATGTCGCGATAACCATAGCACAATCATTTTCATTAAGCACCGATCCATCAAGTACTTATCTCACCTGGAAGTCGCAAACACGCGAACACGTAGAAGCATGGTATCATAAATAAGGTGGCAATGTTCAGCAGTGACCCGGCGCCGGCTGGCCACGCGCCAGCACTGACACTTATTACCACTGAAATCCCATTGCACTGAATAAACAAAACGAAGTCTACAGAGAACGAATAAACAACTAAATAACATATCTATATAAATAAAAATAAATCACAGAAATGTATGTACGCTCATAACTTTCGATTAACTGCACCGAATTGGATAATTCTTTTATTGTTGTGCTTGTTCTTGTCAGGAAAAGGTTTACATATAGGAATATTATAAGAAAAATAGATATTTTTATTAATATTAGATTTTTATAATCTCGTGATATGAAAAGTAAGTGAGTGAATGTGACAAAATCGTCTGTCTGTCACCTACCAGGCTGTATCTCCTGAACCGTGATAGTTAGAAAATTTCTGTTGCCGCTAAACCAGCAAATACTATTAACTGAGTAAAATAAATATTTAAGGGTGATTCCCACGTTATTTGATTTTTTTTGCCGTTTTTTTAGTGTTCTGTACCCAACGGGTCCTCATTACAAAGACTCCACAAAGATTTTGAGCTGCCCGCCATCGCTCAATACATGAAGCAGCTTTCTAAAAGCTACTTTGATACAGTTGTAGACCATCCTAATCAGCTTGTTGTCAATGCAGCCAGTTACATCCCTGAGAAGGATGCACCGGCTCTTCACAGACGCCCCAGACATGTCCTAGATTATCCTGATGAAAAGATCACTGTAGATATTGCCCTTCGGCAAAGGAAATCCCCCTCCCCAGCCCAAACACACTCAACAAACACAGATATTACAGACACCGTCCCCGCCGGCGGAGACGAGGACCCCATTATAGCACAACCATCGCAAGGTATCCCCGCGTGATCGGTCGTGCATCGCCAGTGCCCCACTTTAGCGTAACTGACCTAAGCCGAGGTTCGTACCTCACAGGAGGTCCCTTGGGTCAGTCGCAATCCCCATTTAACCTGAGGCGGAAGGCCAGAACTCCAGGATCCAACGGGGATCAAAGCCATCCCCCCCTTCCAGCTCAGTCTTCTTGTCTCGACTGAGCTTCAAACTCGCCACAAAAACTCGATGAAGCTGTCAAGGCCGACAGGGCCAACAGCAACTACACAATTCGAAAAAAAAGTCAACCTATTATTGTCCAAATGAATGGCTCTCTTTTCAGAATGAGAGTTCCGGGCCATAGACTACCGTGCTGGCCAAGTGCGAATTGTTAGACTTCACATACCTTTGACAACTTTTATTAAAGAAATCATAGATGTATAGGTTTCCTCAAGATTTTCTCCTTAATATATAAGGAGAAAATCTTGAGGACTTACATATGTAAGTACCACGAAGGAAATAGAATTCAGGTCAAATAAACAACATTCCCTGATACCTACCGCCCCATAAATAATAAGCAACCTACATATTTAACGTCTATTCTTCTTGTTTACTCGTTACTTAAGTTATTTTATCATAGAAATGTAAAGGAATTAAATCGTTTTACCTTTCTATTTTCTATTTTCTAATTTCAAGAGACGGCATTGAGAAAAACTTTAAACGCAGGTTTTTGATTTTTGAAACCCTCTTCATGAACCCTATTTGAACTTCGCCACAGAAGCCCTCTATATTTACTCTCTTCGAGCACTGATATCTTATTGTGGCATAAGTTTGTGTTTTGATATCACGGGCAGTCGATCGTATTTATTTGTACATATATATTGCAGTCTTGACCGACTTAACAAATGACTTTGACCCATGTGCACAGAACGTCGCATTTTTATTTATTTTGTTACCAGTATCGATACGTTTAATGTATAACCTAATTTCTAGACTTCATTATGGTTACTTTTCTTTTATTTCTGAACCATATTTCTACTTAGTTATACTACAGAAGGTTATTAAAAAGTTATTATATAATGTCGTGTCGCATTTATGAGATTGCCTTACAACTAATCTTTTCTCTCCAGTTTTATTCTTCTGTTCATTTTAAAAGTACTTAAAACAATTAAGTTTGTTGACAGACCTCTCAGCCGTTCCCGGTAGTTTGACAAGTCGGTGACGTCACCAAGCTGTCCGGGAGTGGACAGTGGCCCGGGGCTCGGTGTCCCGGAGGAACACATAAATCGTTGTCATTTACAAGTAAATTACATTATGTCCGGGAATTTGCTCGGCCCGAAATTTGTCTGAGACGATGTTGAGAGATTGCCGTAACAATAACAATTATAATGAAATGTTTACATTCGTTCCCGTCTAATTTGGATTGATAACTGTAGGAAATTATTTAAATGTGTAATTGATTTTTAAGAGTGCAGGTCTTTGTGTTATGGCTTCAGAGACAACACCGTCACAACTATTTCTGCCAAATAACAGCAATGCTGTAAATTACTGTTTTCTACTTTTAAGGGTTTGGTAAGGGAAATACTTATCAGAGGCGTTTCAACTTAGTCCTCAGAGGGAGAAACGCAAACCAACCTCGTTGTGAATGCATGCTCGTTTGCTACTTCCATATTATTTAAAAATGTATTAGTTATGATCTGTTTTGTTCTTATAAAACTAGACTAATATAACAAGCTGATATAAATAGACTTCGGTACGGTCGTTGTTCTAGAAGTGTATCTCGTGACCTAAATATTTTTATTTGTTGTATATTGATGATACGTGTACTATAAATGTATACATAGTAGCACAGAGGCAAGGTTGAACATCGCATGGAGAATTCATTTGATGTTATGAGTAACCTGGTATACAATATTGTTACTTCGTTGGGCAAATGGATGTTGAGAAAATGGATTTTTCCGAAATCTTATAAATGCAACGGCTTTGCATTGCCTACTAACGCCATATACATATATAATTATGTCAGTGATTTCAGTGATTCTTATTTCTATACGTTTGTCATCTATCGGATTGATCGGAGGAGTCTGGCTGCCGCCATAATAGCTTTTATAGTAATATATTGATATCCGGCTTCCGCTTTGAACCGGACAATTAAAAAATGTCGATACAGAAGCGGAAACTCACCATAGTTCTCATTAGTACCTAATTACGCATGGTATTTGTAAAATGTTTCAATATAAACAAAATAAATAGAAAACACCCAAAACTATTTAAAGATTTATTTCTAACCATAAAAGAGTTTTACAATTGATATTGTCGTGAACAATGCCAATAGTATAAACTGTGTCGCCACTATTTACGCCCGCCTCGGAGTACAGAAATTACAAATAAAAAGATACGAAATTACAGAAACAATTTCAAAAAATCCAGTTAAAGAAATAAATAATTATAGATGGATTTTAAATCTATGACAATGTTCAACAGTGGTGTTCGTATGTTTTTGTGTATGTTGTACGTGTGTGTGTGCGTGCGTGCGTGTGTATGTGGGTGCGTGTGGGTGTGGGAGTATGTGAGCGTTTCATAACTAGTAATTCGAAATAAGTGACTCAGTCTCATCATATGTTAAGTTTTAAGCATTCCCCGTAAATAAGTGTACAGCGTATCAGTGTACAGTACGTACATCGCATGGCTTTAAGCAATAACGCTGATATTAAGCGTAAATATTATAATTATAACTAACATTTAGGTGAATAAAATCTATGTATGAATTTTACATTAATAGACGTCACATAAATTAAAATTCGCATATTTACACTTTGTACATACGGAAATCCATATCCATACCTACTAATATTCTAAAAGTTAAGTAACTCGGTTTATCTGTATTTCGGACAGTTATTTTGATACGTTTTCACGACCTTACTGCTGGACCGATTAAAAAGATTAATTTTATCAAACTCAGTAAGTGGTGACTGCCGTATATGGATATCTATAACCAACTTCATATAGAATAGGGCTTCCATCTGAAGTTGATCACAGATGCGGCGCTGCTCACGAGGATGGTCGCCTCATTTATGAATCGGCAAATACCAATTTCTCATCGAAACGTAAGAACAGCTTCACGTTAGAAATAGGTGTGGCGGTGGTTAGTTAGATAGTTCGAAGCCAAGCTTTAGTTTAGATAGTTCGAATCAAGCTTTTAATTTACAGTAGTTCGCGGAACATGAGGTGTGTGACGTATTGGGACAATTCTGTAAACTGCGATCTCCGCGCGCCGCACTCCGTTCAGTTTAGAATTTTTGTTCGCAGTTTCAATCCAATTCCGATGCCAATGAATCCCGAGGGAATGCGCCGGCGTGCGAACAGGTTCGGACCATAAAGTTAACCGAGTGCTCTCCAGGCGTCCCGGTCATACCTCGCAACGTTTCATACCACTTTACACTTCATCTATGCCAACACCAAAGATAACACGCCGAATCAATAGCTAGGATCGGGGAAATGTACAAAAATATAGAAGTTATTAGTGTACGTATAAAGTTATCACACACGATGTACACCATACACTACGGCTACTGTCCACCGACTATGGGTGTATGTGTCCAATGTTCGCCAAGTAAAAACGAGGTATTTATGGTAAGATATTTTTTAACATGTAAAACATGGATTTTTAGATGTAAGAATATATTTTATAGTCTTTCAGTCTTATTAGTAATAAAAAAGTCAGCGTGTGTGAGCTCCGACGCACGACTGGAGTTTACTTCTTCACTAGATTTTACTCCTCGTATTTTTCTCTTACCGGGCGCCTTATATGAAAATAGATTCTTAAAGAGGAAACTCCAAAAAAATGTTCTACCTAATTGCGATTAGTCTTTATGATAATGATGTCTTATGATAACATATTTTTCATGAGACTTCGGCATGCTTTTCGACATTGGACATTCTGTTCGGCGTTATCAAGCGATAACTTAAAATAAAGCGACCTATTTGGTTGACAATGTGGGAACATAGGAAGGGATTCGATACCAGATGGTTTTAAAAGTTTGTTTCCGATATAGAATTAACTTCCGTAGGGAGGTCTGATTTCAAGTTTTATTTTCATCATACGATTTACAATTGAGTTACAATATGGCGATAATGGATTATGTGTAAGTGTATGTAACATCTAATAAATTATATTACTAATTATTATAAATTTTATCCTTTGATTTGGATACTTTAATAATTATTTGTACCTCAAGTAATTTACAAATATTGTGTTTATTGTTGTTTTCCTTTCATAAATAGTGTTTCAATAATTCTTAAAAATTATATTGCTACTGTTACTTTCCAATGTCACAGACTTTTGAACATTATGGTATGTATTTTTACTTTTCGTTCTTTTATTCAGCAGTATATACGTAAAATCTTTAATCGTCTTAACCGTTTAAGGCAAAACCGAGTAATCACATAAAACGCGTAATCATGTATGTTCGAAATAAATAGGCTGATTTGTAAACTGCCTTTTTGGAAGTCGGTTACAAGGGGGATGGTCTGCGGCCGGCTGCCAAATTGACGGATTGATATAACGCGGGAGAGTTTTCTACACTCAATCAATTTGGACGACGCGGGCTGTAATTAAAATCCTCTGCAAAATTTTAATTTCAAAACGAAGTTAAAAAGGGGATCCAATTTGCCGCGTCGAATTGTTTGCATTGTGGCTAAAATGCAAACAAGTTATGGCGTGGAAGCATATCAAAGAAAACATTCCTATAAACTGTGACACACCGTAAAACCGAAAATAACAATATTAACTTCGCCGTCCTTAATTTTTTTTTAAGGACATATTGGACAGTTCTGCCGTTTTGATCCAGCGTAATATATTATGTTGAGCGCCGACTTCGGGACTATGTACTAAACCAACATGTATTAAAATTATTTTTTACTTTTTTTATCGCATTGAAGGCGGTGGTGTTACATTTTTTTTTAGCTAACATAAACTGAAACATTATTTATGTTTCAGTTTATGTTTTCAAACGTTGCTTGAATCTTCAATATAAATCTAAAAATTACCGTAAATCTAAGCCTGAGCCACAATTTACAACATTATTACAATTTATATGAACTGGGCGCATCCGTTTGCAGGGCGCTGCCGCGCCCTGCTTGCTTAGTTTTATGTTTTCTACTATGTTCCAATCCAACCGAACTCATCCTATATAAAAACTAAAGCTAATATCGATCCTAAGCCATAACATAGGTACTAATCCTTATGATCATCATTTGCGTTTAGGTGCGTTCAAGGTAAATTTTTTATCATATGTCTTTCCTCAAGAACCCATTACGTAAGCAACAAATACCAAACTCATATGGTTTATCATCATTTACTAATTTTTTTTATCGTATGCCTTTGCTAAGCAATCTAATTTTATATGCATAAACACCAAATGGCTTACTCCTATGGACTATGCATTCAGCACCCCTGTATCATCAATGTACAGAGTTGAAGGTCAATGTTTTGATCATTGTATCTGCTTAGCAATCTAATTTTATATGCGTTAACATCAATTGGCCAGCATTATTGGTTTGGTTACCCCAATGGTTTGCGTTACCCCTACATCATCAGGATTGAGGCGTTGAAGATCATTTTCTTATTGTATGTCTTCGATTAACAATCCTATTATAAATCCGTAAAAACGAAATTGCGAACGTCTATCGTCTAGACTAGTAGTACCCCTGCCTCATCAGGATCAAAGTGTTGAAGGTCAAATTTTGCATCGTATAGTTCTATCCTAGATACCTAATGTACGTTTCAATTTTTATGAAAATCGGATTGGCAAAAGCTGAGTTATTTCTAATTAATCTAGATTAGTGCCCATACAATTTCAGGGTTTTCTCGATTTTCCCCGGATCCCATTATCAAATCATGACTTATGTAACTTTGGGACCAAACGGCGAGTACTCGGTAGAGTAACCGAATAAAAGAAAAAAAATCGAAATCGGTCCACAGTTGGCGCAGTAATCGATTTACATACATAAAAAAATAATAAACCAACCGAATTGATAACCTCTTCCTTTTTGAAGTCGGGGAAAAAATAATAACGGTTTTCATTTATGTTATATTAATCTACTTTTTGTAATATTAGAAGAGCAATCGAACGAACATTTTGTCTTATGGTAAGTAAGTGGCCTTGTCACCCATGAACATCTGTAATTAGCTTTAGATAAGATAAGTCTTATTTGATTTCGTTGGTCATAGATGTTCACCTAATGAAAAAAATCTTCTTGGGGAATGTTTAATACATACAAAGTATTTTAAATGTATAAAACTATGATCTATACATATAAATAAAATTGAAGTGTCTGTTTGTAATATCAAAAAAACAGCTTTTTACCAAATGCTTATGGAAGTATATACGATACTGATAACAAAACAGCAATTACTAAAATTTTTGTCTGTCTGTCTGTCGGTCTGTCTGTCTGTCTGTTTGTTCCAGCTAATCTCTGAAACCGCTGAACCGATTTTGACGGGATTTTCACTGTTGGATAGCTGATATCATAAGGCGTAACTTAAGGCTACTTTTATTTTTCAAAAATATTTAGGGTTCTTCGTAAAAAAATTAAAACCCTCAACATTACCCCTGTTTTTTCCAAAATTGTTGATAACTTAGCTTCACCGAACTTGATTTTCATGAAACTTGGAGTGTACCTTTACTATTTAGAAAGGCATGATATGATAAAAAATTTGACCTTCAACTTCTCAATCTTCATGATGCATGGGTACTGTCTGCCTAAGCGGTAGGAATTAGCTATTTTTTGTTTACATATTTGTAATAAGGTTCCTAAGCAGAAACATACGGTGATAAACTTGACTTGAGTTACTCTCAGGCAGGTTACCTAATCGTGAAATGTACTAATGTGATCATAACAGTAGGTATCCATACACAGACGCAGCACTTTGTTGCCGAGTGCGGGCTTACATAATTATAAAAAAGAAATTTTGTGAGGATAGGTGGATGTTAGTTTTTTTAACAACATGTTGTGCGAGAAACATGTATTTAAAAATAATAAAATAAACATCATTAAAGATATAAAATTTCGGTTAATGTATGTCACGTTACATTTCTTTTAAACGCAGGTGAAACCGCGGGCTCAGCTAGTAAGTAATAAATCTCATTGATTTCCTATAAACGATATATTAAGAATATTAGAAAATACTGATAATATAGTAGGTTTACCTTACATTATAAAATAATGTTCATAGGGTTTACAATTAACAGAAAGCAGTCCGCAGCCTCCGATGGCCATACAAACACCACAACACATCGGCTGGAATATCTCAACAGATGATAAATTAAACGATGCATCGGGGATTTAACATAAACCGTAATTTTGATAAATCAACTACAAAACCAGGCTTGTAAACAAGTCAGTGATTACACAAACATTGATTTATGAACAGGTTTGTAATTAAGCTATCTGATTTAACGATAACCGATATTTTTTGTTTTCCACACTTACAATTAAATAGCTAAAACGTAATCCTTATAATTTCCTTTTATAAATATGTTACTCATTGAGGTTTGAAATATAACTAAGCTGCTTTTAAGAAATTTAGTTAAATTGTGATAACAAAATTGTGCGGTCGGGGGATCGCCGTCAGGAGCAAACTTCCTTGCGTTTTTCTTCCAACTCAGAATGTAATTCGAAAGGAAATCTGTATATTTCATACTTTATTTGATATTACTTTTCAAAGAAAAAAAATAGGGAGGCTTCATTAGATTTTTAAACATACAAGTCCTAGTTGTTTTTTATTGCAGTGAATGTATTTATTAAATCTTCCTATGACATGTATATGTTACAGTTAAAACCCGTTTTTTGTTGGAACTTGTAATAAGGGTCTTAGTAAAAAACTAGAATGTTTGGTCTAATTAGGTAACTTTAGTAGTATTTCTCGATTTGTAGTTTATTCTACAACATTTACTTTGCCATAGACAACACCATTTTAAATGAAACATTGTAGTTTCATTTAATTTTAATTATACTACCCAAAATGTTAATATATTTCATTTTAATATTTTCTAGTCTTAATTTGTCTAGTAAGACTGTGTAGACATCCGCATTCTGTTCTTTGAAAGTCATGTAATTCGATCTCTCGAAACATGT
Source organism: Cecropterus lyciades (assembly GCA_002930495.1). Lineage (NCBI taxonomy): Eukaryota > Metazoa > Arthropoda > Insecta > Lepidoptera > Hesperiidae > Cecropterus > Cecropterus lyciades. The sequence goes on along the minus strand of MOOZ01000469.1, from coordinate 120,461 downwards.
TTCAAATTTTAAAATCGTTTCTCTAACAATCTGATTTTTTTTTCACTTAAAGATTCTGTTTCATATTTATCAGTACATGTGTTACAGTCAAGACGAATTCTTTCAATTCGATGAATTCTTTATATTGAATTCAGTCAGTGGTTCCTAAAACAAGCACAAAAAAGATGTCAAATCTCAAATAGCGTTAGATTTACATATCACCTATTTTGTTTCATTATCCAACATTCAATAGAAAAATATGCAATTTATATTAAAAAATGAAGCTAATATCAATCATTTATAAAAGGTAAGCTTGTTAACTCCATCGTCAGATCAGCTCAATGCCTTCATGATATTTTATAGTCATCTGACTTATATCAATATACAACATAAGAACTATAAAATTGAGTTACAAAATTTGACCCTTACAAACAAACAAATAACAACAACAACTATTATTATTGGTCAAGTTAAACAAAAGCTGGTAACAATTTGCTAAATCTTAAAATAAAATAATAGGTTAAAACTTACATTGTGATAAGTTTTAACCTATTATTTTATTTTAAGATTTTGATACTGACAATTTGTGGTCGGTTCTGCTAGGTTATGATTTGTTTGTACCTTGCTGATAAAGTTTTCTGAAAATATTAAGTACAATGTATAATTCAGTTAGTAAGACAGGCTATAATAAAATAAAATAGGATTATTATTAAATTGATGATCTACTTTTGTTTTTACTTTCAATTTTCTCTGCAGTAGCATGCACTAAATTACTTAATAGCTTAACTACATACCAAGACGAAGCTGGATGTTTCTTTTGATATATTTAATACAAGAACTGCGTCGGATTTTACTTGTCTCTACTTTATAATTGCCATTTGGCACAAATGAGTCTTCGGTAAAATGCTTCGAACAAATTCCACTGTGTTTTTGGAGTCCAGTTAGACCTATTAATGCACTGAATCCATTTAATTTTCATTTCAGCATCTTTAGGAAATGTGAAATAGTATTAAAATGATTATCGACCAGTCAACATTTCACATTACAAAATAAAGAAAATACAGGTATTATTTTGAGTAAATAAACATACAGGCAAAAAGAAATTCAAAACCGCATATCGTGAGTACCCGTAACATGTTAAAATGTATCAAATACGCGATAATATTAGCCTAAAATCATAAACATACAGTACTATTTTATCCTTTCGTCTATTACTTCTATATTTCCAATAAAGATAAATTGTTGTTGTTGTATTATTATTGCTTGATTTTCATGAAAATTAGTATGAAGGGAGTTTCGCGGAGATTAATCGATCTAGCTAGGTTTCATTTTTAGAAGACGTCGTTTTGATGAAAAATTGTTACAATATTATTAGAATATACAGGTAAATTTCGCCGTCATTTGTAATGTTATGTAAATCTTATAAATATGGTGGCTTAGGTAAAAAGTCGGGCGGTCTCTAACAATGAGAGCCCGGTTAACATCTACAATCCAGTTCATTAATTATCCATAGTTTTTTATAATGATGTCGGTAAAATCCAAAAATATTATTTATATATCATCAGTATGTAATTCGTATCTAATATCTAAGTAATATCATCGAAAAACACAAAGATGGCGGTTTTATCTAAATGAATTATTTGTTGGTAAGTTGAAATCTAATATGTATCACGTTTACCTGTAAGAAAAGTAATCGTTACAGCTTATGCGTATAAAATTTCTATTATAATATATTTATTTGTTATAAACTAAATAATTCAATTATTTATAAGTAATGGTACGGAACCCTTAGTTAGTGGTTAGACTCGCACTTGGCCGATTTATTACTTTGTGACACGTTAAAGAATAATAAAAAAACAGACATGTTTTGTTTCACCCATATGATACAGTTATAGAGGAATCGGTTTTTATTTTAGCCCGGCTTCTCGATATTCGCACACGCACAGCTGTGCTGTACTGTGCGCGTGCGTGTTACGTGACGATTTCTAGCAATTCGCACAACCCGTAAGCCGCGTTAAAGAACTTCATTCCAAAAAAATTTAACAAAAAATACTACCTACTTTAATGCTACAAAAAAGTAAAAAATATCTTAAATACATGTTGGCTTAGTAGGTACATAGTTTTGGGACTTCACATACTTAATATATTACGCTGGATCATGACGACAGAACTGTATCCAATATGTTGAGCGCCGACTTCGGGAATATGTACTAAACCAACCAAAATTATTTTTTACTTTTTTTGTAGCATTGAAGTCGATTGTATTTTTTGTTGGCTAATTGGACACAAATGTACCTGGAAGTATAAACTGAAACATAAATACAAACGCTACTTCAATGTTCAACATAAATCTAAAAAATAATGTAAATCTAAGCCTAAGCCATAATTTACAAAACTCGCGTAGTTTCTCGCGTGTTTAGGTGCGTTTAAGGTAAAAATTTTCAGCATATGTCTTGCCTCAAGAACCCATTATGTAAGCAACAAATACCAAACTCATACGTTTTAAGCAAGACATCTGCATTATCAGGGATGAAGAGTAAAAGGTTTTTGATACATCTTTGGTAAGCAATCTTATTTTATATCCATAAACACCAAATGGCTTACTCCTAGGCATTCAGTACCTCTGTATCATCAAGGTGCAGAGTTGAAGGTCAAATTTTTCGTCTTTGTATCTGCTTAGCAGTCTTATTTTATATCCGTTAACATCAATTGGCCAGCTTTAATGCTTTTGGCTTGCGTTACCACGTCATTAGGTTTGAGGAGTTGAAGGTCATTTTTTTATTGTATGTCATCAATCCTATTATAAATCAATAAAAACCAAATCGCGAACGTTTATGGTCGGTACTGCCTCATCAGAATCGAGGAGTTAAAGGTCAACTTTTTCATCATATTATATTATCCTACATACTCAATGTACGGTTCAATTTTTATGAAAATTGGAATGGCAGAAGCTGAGTTATTTGAAATTAATCTAAATTTGTGCCTATACAATTTGAGGGTTTTCCTCGATTTTCCCGGGATTCCAATATCCTATTGTATCATGACCTATGTGACTATGTAACCAAACGGCAAATATACTGTATCGAATAAAAGAATAATTTTCAAAATCGGTCCACAGTTGACGGAGTAATCGCTGTACATACATATAAAATTAACTAACCGAAGTGATAACCTCCTCTTTTTTGAAGTCGGTCAAAAATTGTTGGCTTGTGTTTTAAACTCGTCTTCGTGTGTGTGTCCGTGTTTTCAATAATGGTAATTTTAGTGTAAGCTGAAGAGTAAAATCATTATGTTTTTTTTACCATTCTGCACTTTTCAGTTAATCTTTAAGCCATAAATGTGTGCAAAATAAAAACAGTTCTCGCTGGTGCACGTGGATATAGCCGCTGCAACTCGTTACGAATAAAATTGGAAATGACTATGACAGTGGAATCATTAACCTGCATTGCGGTTGGCCGCTCGTTTAAAAACGCTGCGGCGGTCAAATCGTACGATAATGTTGTGGAACGGCCAACGATTTAGCGGCGATACACCTCGCGCGGTGGCGGCCAATCATGAGCCGCTGGCACGTGACAAATTGCGCGAATTTGAATCAATTAAACTTTAAACTAACTGCCAAACTAACACGTTGCAAGTTGGGATGGATGAATGTATTTTACCCACACTTTACATTTTAGGATAAAGTTTAACGAATAATTAAATACCAGCGAGATATTTTTCTGATATGTCTACTTTAAAAAATATGGTAGGTACTCTATAATTTATCTGAACTCAAAACTCAAAAGGAATTAAATTAAAATTATGTCATTAGTTTGCTGCTTTGTATCATAAGTCTTATAAATTTCATTATATGTCACCTAATATTAAAGTATCATATCGCCCAGGCAACTAGTCGTATACTGAGCTAACGCCTTGTCCAGCGCTAGAGAATTCCGTAGCTCCCACGTTACTACCGATATTCAAGCTCAAAGCGCATTCCTGAAATGATTGTCGCCCGAGACACGCTGTCCTCGGCCGTAGCTAGGCAATATCCGCTTATGTGTTTAATGACGTGTTGTGACCAGAACTGATAACTACAACCACGACGATGGATTTATTGGTGGTTTATAAAAGGATACCACATATATAAGAGACCACAATAAACACAGTTATAAGAGAGTACGTGAAACGAAACCAAATTAGTCCAAAATAAAAACTCAATTTCATTGTAAAAGGAAGGAGCACATCAAGAAGGATATGGCAAAAACAAATGAAATAAATACACTCAAAGAAACGACTAAAAAGCTAACTAAACAAAGAACAGTACAAGTTGATAAGAAAGGTTTTATGCGGGCTTAACTTGCTCGCTCTTAATAGGATTACGGGTTCCTTTGCTAATGTTAAATTCATAGTTAAAAGTGTTTACAAGTGCTAACAAACAATGTATTTTCAATTAGTATTGTAAAGGGCGAGAGGAGAGCGGCGTCCAAAATTTAATTTTGTACAAAAATTTTCAACGATTTGTTTAAAATTCTCTGGCAGATCTCTCTAAAAGAGAAATAAGGCCAAAATAAGCTTGCGCCGGTTATGTTGGTAAGTGGCTCACTAAAGTGTAATTAAATAAATTGTTATAACAATAAAATACGCAGTACTGCAGGTGGGGACAAACGTACTTTTGGCAGATTTTTCTGTAATTTTTATTCGTTTGTTGGCTTGCGGAATGTAGTACCAGTAATTGTTTTACCTTTTTCGGTACGATATTGTTCGGTTTGCATTTCGATTTGATAATAATTGATTTATTTTACGTTTTAAAACTGTAGTTATTATGATAATTTGACGAATTCTAAGACACCAAATATGTCAACATCTGTCAATCCGCTTGGCCTGTAAAGCGTGCCAAAGAAACGAACATACATTTCTGCATACACTCGAAAAACATTACTTTTCCTTATAACACACACTACTTAAATTTTCGATCTGATAAAATCATTGTGAGCAGCGATAGCAATGGTCGCAATATTTTATGATCGACGATGACTCAAGGGTCTACCTAGAGTGGACCGTAGTACACAATATAGCAAGAGTTAACTATGTAATTTTCAACTAGTCTTTTAGCAAATATAGTAGACATTAATCTACGTGGTCATGCGAAATTTATCTGATGTTTATGTCATAACACAGCCACATGCCAATATGTTCGCAGGCTTCACACTAATGCGTTTGACATTAAACGAGGAAATATCCTAGAGGTTACAATCTTACCTTCTAGGTACTAATAGGAAATAAGAGGTATAATTTTAATTAATACTATAAAGCAGCAATGTTTGTTTCTTTGATTGAATGCGCTTATCTCAGGAACTACTGGTTCAAATTGAAAAGTTATTGTTGTGTTGAATAGAGCATTAATTGAGTGTGTTTGTTTCTATTGTTCTTATTTAGTAGTAGTAGCGGGTGGAACCGCGGAGCACAACTTGTACGACTATAAAACCAAATGTTAATTGGACTGACAAATGAATAACATGCATAGGTAATTTCCTTTGTAGTTTAATGGTTAGGAAAAGTGGCTAAGAGTGTTTAAACGACCTATTAATATTATTTATTACTGTGAAGTTATTCATGTACGGTGAGCACGAGCTACTAAAATGGTTTTTATGGAAAGATCCTTAGCTTTTTTCGAATGAAACTATATATGTAAAGCAGTGATCATGTTACATTAATTTAAAATATAATAAATATTAAGCACTTTACGTGCTTTACTGGGGCAGAACGAACGCCACCCAAGCACAAGCGCAAGCACGGTTGTCTATTTCGAGTGGAGTGGAGCTGTCCTATTTGGAGTCGGTAATACATAGTCGATGGAAACCATTTAATCATCAGACATGAGGAGGGTTATACCTACTTTCGTTTGTTATTCCTGGATGAGTTATAGAACAATTTTATTAAATGAAGAATGTAAATACAGTCGAATTTAATGATTTTTAGTGGTTTGTCATGTATTAATAGAAGTACACTAATAACTATTGAGAGATCATAGTAGTGTTATATATCAAGTAGTTTACGACGAAATTGCAAAATGTTTTATGCTGCGACGACTCTCTTAAAATGTTTGAGGATTTTTATGCGACCAACTATAAAGTGCCGTTAGCGCTGACATAACATATTGTTATGTTTGTTCGCTAGAGAAATGCATGCTGTTTCGAAATATCATATACAATGAATTTACATTTACTGTATTATTTTATTAAGCTAATGATCAGCATGGTACCATAAGAACTTAAGGTAAAATCAATCAACTGTTCTAACTCTTTTTAACCGACTTCAAAAATAAAGGGGGTTTCTCAGTTTGACCTGTATGTAGTATGTATGTTTTTGCGCGATTATCTCTCGTTTGGCTGAATAGATTTTGACGCGGTTTTCAGCATAGTATTTGTCAGACTTAGGAAAAGGTTTTAGGTATATTAACTGTGGCATAGAGTTGTAGAAGTCGGTTTCTACTTTTTGTTAAAAAAAATCGAAATGTCTCTATTCTAGCCGACGAAGTTTAACAATAGTGTAGAGATTTATTTGATTTTATTGGATACAGTATCCAAGTTTTCTGAAACGTGTAAAACGATGATACATTTTTTTTAACAAAAGATTCTAAAATGCTATAACATGTACATATTTTGTGTTAAACAACTTCTTTGATTTTGACTAGCAGTACTATCACAGCACACAGCACAGATGACTACAGCATCAGGATCGAAGAGTAGAAGGTCATATTTTTCATTTAATTATGTCATCCTAAATACCTAATGTTCATTATAAGTTTCATGAGAATCGGATCATTAGAAGCTGAGTTCATTTGTCGCAATCATATATATAATATTGCAAATTCAAGACTTATACGTTTTTCTCATGGATGCCCTTGTCAAAACTGAATCAAATTAAGATGGCACCCAACGGGAAGCACCAGCTTTCAAATAAAAATGTCAAAATCGGTTCATCCTCTCCACAATTTTCGATGTAACAAACATAAAAAAAATACAGATGAATTGAGAACCTCCTTCGTTTTGGAAGTCGGTTAAAATACTTCAATTTAGAAAGGAAATTCGAACAAAAAGTGATTTTAAAAAAACCAAATCAAATACCCTAACCTTAATGAAGCCTATGACATTTGTTTTCAAATAGAATACTTTATACGCAAGCTTTTATCAAAATCAGACCTGAAGAGTCGAGAATCGTGAGAGGAAAGCTGAGTAGAAAAATTGCACGTTAGATCCAGAGCAATGCGCGTATCCGTCAGCCTCCGACAGCAGGCCGGGGCGCCGACGGCCCAGTTCACATGTTTTGTTGTCCGACGGGCTGTAATTTAAGGAATATTTGTTTCAAATAAACCTAAAATTAGTACATCCAGCACAGTATATCTAATGTTAAGTAGTTCATGTATCACTTTGTTTTTGATGTAGTTTGTTAAAATGTTCAGTTTCATTTGTGAATAATTCGGGCATGTATTACTAAAATAAATCAGAAAAAATATTGCTTTAAGGTAAATAAAGCCCATATTATTATGGCTACAGAGGAATAATTTCCCAGGAACTATACGCGTATGCAGCTTGTACGTATATATGTATATTTAAACGAGCTCGTCGCAATTGAATCTCGGAGAGCATATTAATTTTTAAGCGAATTATCATCCAGCGAGCGTAACGCTTGAATATTCAAAAGTTATGGAATTTTCAGCATCGAAATTATATGTCAGAGTGTAAGTACTAACTACTGTTTACAAGTTATATGACCTAAATGTAAAATTAATATGATGTAGTAAATTTTCTTAAAGTCCACTGTAAAATAAACAAAACGTAAATGAATACACTAATAATCATATCATGCCAATATTGTAATGGCGAAAAAATTGTGAGGATGTATGTATGAATGTTACTCTCATACGTAAAAACTACTAATCGAATTTGGCTGATATTTGGGACACTAATAGAACATGACCTGGATTAACACATAGGATACTTTTTACTGTGGTAAATGACTGAAGTTGGCGATACCGCGTGTACATCAATAAAGCTGTGCAAACATTTCTTCGAGATAATAATAGAAGTGTAACAAAAGTCGCACTTGCAGGGTTACGGACAAAGGGACAGCTTCCACGCTATTTGCGGCGCCGTGAAGACAATGTCCACGTCGCGTTAGCATTACAAAGGACAAAAGAGAGTGTTCACATCACAGAGAATACCACAGAAAGTGTTTTGGATTATAGAAATGTATGTTTTGATTTATTCTGAAGTTGCACTCAGTCCGTCTGATGATAATCACTGATGTCCGGCTATTTGTAAAACATTGTCTGGAGCATTTTTTTACACACTACCTTCAGTCATTGAACAAAATAAAATGACTACCACAGTAACTTGCGCAAGCCAGCCAAAATATTAAAAACTTAATAATTGTATTGTAATGCATTTCGTAAATTAGTAATTCGTACATAAGGTGTATCTGGAGTGTTTATGAAGTAATTATAAACATAAAATTTTATTTTCCCTTGAAATTCATGATTAATATTTACATAATCTCTTTTTCATGCAATTAATAGAACAAGTTTATTTATATAACAATATTTTGTTTGTCAAAACAGTATTTGTATGTTTGAAATAAATCAGAAATTGTGTTATTTAAACTCATGTCCCAAATGTATTCAATATTCAATGTGAGTTCTCGGAACAGTGGATAGGTTTGGTATCCAATTTGATATGCAGTTGGTTGTGTCACGTTCCGTCCAACATCCCGCTATCGGCATTCAGTTCTACAGTCGTGTTAATATCTACAGCGATACAGATTAGTTCTCCAGTATTATCTGACTTTTTAGGTGAGTGTCCACTACATACATGGTAATTGGCACATGAATATATACTCTTAATTTATTACTCATGAATATATACTCTTTTTCTGACTTCTTCCTATCATTCTTACTAAAATTTTAAAGGTTAACTTTTGTAAGAATGTATGTTTGTTACCCTTTCACGCAAAAACCACTTGTCAAATTTTACTGGAATTTTGCACACAGATAGTGTATGATCTGGATTAACACAGAAGATCATCATTACCATGTAAACATGGTTGGAGCGGGCGGAGCCGCGGTAATAAGCTAGTCTGTTATAAAGCAACAAGCGGTTTCTCAGCGTTCATAGTATACCAGTATTACTTTTTGAGTTAATTTGGTTACTAGTTTGGTTTTGAGCTATCCGTACAGCATATTTTGACTAAATGAAATTTTGACTAAATCAACATATTTTGTTAGATTACAACGACGAATCTGCATAGGTATGCCCTACAAGTATATGAGCACTGACTTCAGAACTATGTACTTTTTACTGTGTATGTAAGAAACCAACATATATTTAAATTATTTTTTTAATTTTTTGTGGTATAGAAGTCGGTTTCTATTTTTTGTTAAAAAAAATTTTTTTGACGCTTTTAGTGATGTTACACTTATATTTGTCTTCACATAATATCACTAATTTTGCTTCGTAAATATAAATTTACACGAAAGCATAAATACAAACGTAAATTCAACTTCCAGCATAAATGTAAAATGCACGGACCTAAAAACGGCTAAAAACGCATACTATGCTTATGCCCACGCCTGGCTCCAGTATGGAATAATACTATGGGGAAATAGCTCAGATATTGCCA
>MOOZ01000469.1:71373-104186 GCA_002930495.1 Cecropterus lyciades | reverse complement strand
ATGACTTATATTCCTAAGTAATTATAAAAAATTAAAATGTACTATCATGTCATATTTTGACGACCCGCGTTGCGGAGCGGTCACTATACCGGTCTGACACGCAGTGTCTCCCAGGTTCGATCCCCGGCCAGACAGCAGCTGAATGATGAGTTTAGATTTCTTTCTGGGTTTGGGTGTTTGTGTATTCGTTTTTGTGTCCCGTCAAAATCGGTCCAGCGGTTTCAGAGATTAGCCGGAACAAACAGACAGACAGACAAAAATTTTAGTAATTGCTGATTTGTTATCAGTATCGTATATATTTTTATATGCGTTTGGTAAAAAACTGTTATTTTGATATTACAGGCAGACACTTCAATTTAATTTATATGTATAGATTATATTTATAGATAAAGAACCTATGTATAAATTAGTACTATATGATAACATTTATAAATCAAAATGTATAAAGTCCTTTTCATAATAATACGAGAAACTAATGACGATGAAACTTACCCTACTGACTGGATACCTCGTATATATAGCGTATATATAACTTTCTATCGCCATTTTATCCGTGTCCCCTTACCTTAGGGGTTGAATTTCCAAAATACTTAAATAATATTTCCTATGTGAGAAATTTCAAGATTCCTTGTTCCACGGGTTTGGCTGTGGGATCTCTTGGTATGTCGGACAATCATTCTGTTAGGCACCTTTTTCTTTAGATATATGCGTATATATTGATTGATAACATATAACATCCAAAAACCAAAAAGAATTATTAAAACCGACCCACGTGGCGGAGCGGTCACCATACCGGTCTGACACGCCGTGGGTCCCGGGTTCGATCCCCGGCCAGACAGACATCTGAATGAGAGAGAATGAGTTTAGATTTTTGTTCTGGGTGTGGGTGTTTGTGTATTCGCCTTTGTGTGTCCGTGGCACCCACGACACAGAAGACAATCCTACTGTGGGGCTATGAGTGTAGGAAGCATTTATGTTTATGTTTAAAACTTATGTGTATCAAAGATTTCGCCCCTAATAAGTTTTCTACGTGTATAGTGTTCGAAGAAGGCGTTTATCAAAGTCCGTTCCGATACGGAGCCAATATGTTTCCGGAAAACACGACGCCCAATTCTTAAGTTCATTATTCCTCACTGCTCGTAGCAGTGGATAATTACGTGTGGAGTGGTAGGGCGCGGGGCAATCTGCGAGCAAAGGGGAGACCTGCGTCTCGATATTGCAATTGCGCTCCCATAGGAACTGATACTTTGAGCATCGAGTAACTTAATTTACTTGTACGTTACGAAAATAATTATTAAATAATATGGCTGTATCATTGGCATTAATTTCTAAGACCCTAAGGTGCTTCGTAGTCAGTAATTCTCTTTGTTAGATATTGATCGATCAATTTGCGGGAGGACTTTGCTACTTTCTCGTTACTCCCTCCTCTGTTTTTAAGAAAAGCAGCGTGGTCAAGTCAGCTTCACACCTGTTTGAGGATTCACGGGTATCACTATTTTTGCAAGTTCACTCTACACCTGGGGACGGTCACATGAGTGGGATACACTTGTTAAAGTAGTTAAATGCATTAATAGGATTACAAATTTACGTAAACAAGTACAAATTTACGTAAATTATACCGAAACAATTTTAAAGGTAAACGAAGAGTTATCTGCCAGTAATTTGAGGAAGTTTCCCACTCTAGATCGTTATGACTATAATTGTAACATAATAAGTCGTGTGACACAGGATATAATGTGGGACGTTAATAAACTCGGACGCACTGACTAATGATGATGTGTCGATGTATCTGTTGAGATAATATTGACTACATATGCTATAACGTAGTTTGGTATTACTTACCATGACTGATGAGACCTAATGAAAAAATATTACGCACTGTGCGTAATTTTTCAATAGGTATCAAATAGTCTTATGGTATTTTAAGGCTTTACAACTGTCGGTGGTTCTTACCCTAGGTTCTTACCCAAGCTTAATCAAGTTTATCACTTAGCATGACTTATGACGACTGATGAGACCTATTGAATAATAATTACAAATGATAGCTAATAGTCTTATGGTATTTTAAGGCGTTGCTGTCGCGGGAGGATCTTACCCTAAAAGACCAACGCATTCAAGTTAATCTTTAAACGTGTATCTCTTTCCGCTTTGATGTCTCTTAACTCTTGACACCGGTATTTTTACACCTTGTTCAATACTCTTGAAATGATATCCACATCCCATTCACTAACAATAATGTCCACAATAAAATTCTGTACAAGATATTACTGTGCGCTTACTACCAATACTGTGCGCTACGTTTTGAAGATTTACTTCTTTCTGTTACATCGTTACATTACAACAATATGTAAACATTTTTTTTAAGGTAGTGGAACCCAATGTGCTTCGACTCCGGAAGCACCACCGCCACACGTATTTTTGCCTAATAACAGCAGTCTTAAGCATTACTGTGTTCTGGTCTGAAGGGTGCGGTAAGGGAGACATACTTATACGAGGCGTTCCAACATAGTCCCCATAGCGTAGCCGTTGCTACGCTATGGGGTCTGTGGCCAACCTCGGGTAAGATTCTGATCTTATGTAGGGTTGATTATAGATGACCATGAACGGCATGAGCCAGTTACCATCAGATGGACTGCATGCTCGTTTGCTACTTCCATATTATAAAAAAAATGTGTTCCCTTCATTAGCATCAACTTCACCTTTTTCCGATGCCCTTTAAGCCAAACATTTTTCACACCCGAGTAACTGCATCAAAATTCAGAAAACAAAGGGTATAATATAGTTTATAGGGTAGTTTCAATCGTTAATGGAAAGAGTATTACTGAACAATGAACGAATAAATAAGTTAATGTATGTCTTTTATTTAACTAGTGTATCTGCCAAGCTGTGCTTCGATCTAGTTTGTTAGTGGCAGCGAGAACACGGCGCAGATATTTACTAACTACATGACTTAATAGTAGTTGCCCGCGACTTCGTACGCGACGGCGACACAATATAAAACAATAATTCAACCTAGGATTTCAAGGTTGGTACTGTTTTATATTATACTATTCTTAAATAAGTTTAATCCCCTTAGTGGTGGAATAAATGCTTTTTTGTCTACATCCTAAAATAGACCTGTTGTTATTCCTTGGCTCAAGTTTTTTTTTTAACTGATTGAAATAGCAAACGAGCATGCAGTCCATCTTACACAGTAAGGAACTTCATATAGAACAGGGGTCTATCTGAGGTCGGTCACAGATGAGTTGCTACTCGCGAGGACTAAGATGGTCGCCTCATATATAAGTGAGCCAGCAACCACACCCCAACAACGAAACGCAAGAACTACTTCACGCTAGAAATAGGTGTGGCGGTGAAACTTTCCCGGTCGAACTATACTGGTTCTAGCACCTGTCTAATTAACATATTTTTAGTTGCTTGGGCTCTGCGATGATTAGTCAAAAGTTATATTTACATAGTTTTCTTAGAGAACGTACAATTTTTCTTCAAGTGAAAAGTCGTTATAAACTTCCAGGTCAATTGCAGAACTGCATTATTGAAAAATTAATGAACAGAGAATTAAACGGCAAACATATAAAATCACTATGAAAATAGCGCGTCGGGAATATAAATCGTGTGAACGCGGCGGCGGCCACGCGGATTAAGCTCCAACTTACTAATTTATTGGGCGCTATCAGCGAAACAACAACGCGAAAAATAATTAATGGATGCATTACCCGCACCAATTATAATACAGCTTTATTTCATACACTTCCAATTCGCGACTGCGTCATGTCAATGTTATCAGGTCGATACGGAAAAAATCAAGTTTTGCATAAAGTTGTACTACACTTGCTTTGTAAGGGAGCTACACAATGTTCGGGCGACAGCTCATGTTGACGACCACCTGTCGCCAGCTACCGACAATGTAGTACCTACGCTCGTTGAGACGTCCGCGACGATAGTCGACATGAACTCTTGCCCGTACATTACGAGCACTGTCGTTCGTGTGTTACCTCCTTTAAGACTGGCATAGAGCAATTTAAATCATGTATAACATGTGTAACACATTTTTGTTAACTCTTACGTTTATTCCCATTATAGTTGAATTATATAACCTCTAAAACACATAGAGAAATATCTAGCGAACGGTCTGTTATCGTACCCTGTTTTATTTGATTGCTGGTCCGCCCAGCCCGTGTTATATCAGATGCGTGGCGCCCGCCACCCTTTTAACACATGTTCGGCACAACATAGGAATAAAAATATATATAACCTAACGATAAATACCTACGTGACTTTAAAAAGGCTAAAAACAGCGCAAAAGTGTTAATATTTTAATAAGATAGTCCCATAAGTAATTAAATAAAATATAAGTGTCGGATACACTTCTACATATTATACACATACCTACACTTGAGTCTTAGATTAGATGGTATAACCTGTGCAGTTTGTAAACGGTTAAAGGTATTTAGAAAAAACACGCTTTCTACACTCATAACCCCACACTAGGATTTTCTCCTGTGTCGTGGGTGCCATGGACACACAAAGACGAACGCACAAACACCCAGACCCAGAAAAGAAACCTAAACTCATCATTCAGATGTCTGTCTGGCCGGGGATCGAACCCGGGACCCAGTGCGTGTCAGACCGGTATGGTGACCGCTCCGCCACGCGGGTCGTCAATAATAAGGGAACTTTTAAATATTGATAATGCATTTTATCCTTACTAACATTATAACGTGTAAGATGTTTAAACTTAAATTAAATATTAAAAGTAATATTAATAAAATATATTTTCTTCTAATAATATAAGATAGTTTAAAATAATCATTCACATTTCTGTTACAAACAGTTCATGTCATTAGTGCTAATAATATGCAGTGCGAAATTATAAATTTTCAAACTCATTTTAATATTTCAATATGGTCGATATGAAATGAATAAAATTTTAATTATAGATCGCTTCAATTCTTTAGTACTTGGAAAACTTTAATTCCATTGAAGTGAGGATCCACTGGTATTCCTACTCATTAAATCGAAAACTTATCCAGCGAAGTTGAACTCAGCAACGATCATATTTCAAGCTACTGTGAAATTAGTATAGAATATCAACAAATTTGTACTTAAGGATACTTGCTTTTATACAAACGTCTAAAGTACATCAAATTTCATCATACAATAAGACCATTTAAGGATTGTTACGATAATTTATATTAAAATCTCACAGAATTTGAAAGAAAGATAAAAAGACTGACAATAATTAATAACCCGCAATTAAAAAAGACTTATTTTTTAATTGCGCGTTAAAATATAAAGGATATATTATGTGCTAGCAGTACCCGAGACATCAGTGATAGCCGAATGATTGAAATTCGGCCTCTCAATCAAGGGTCCGAGGTTCGAATCCCAGGCACTCACCACTGATTTTTCTAAAATTATGCGCGTATAAAAAAAAAATTATCACTGCTTTACGGTGAAGGAAAACATCGCGAAGAAACCTACACACCTAAGAGTTCTTTAAAAAAGTTCTCAAATGTGTGTGAAGTCTTATAGCCAATACACACTTGGCCAGTGCAGTGGACTATGACCTGAAACTCTCTCAATCAGAGAGAAGACCCATGCCCAGTAGTAGGACAATAATGGGTTGGCGACGACAGTACCCGGCGGATTTAAATAATGTAATATATCTTTAAATTACATGTATCAATTGGTGTTTTGGTTGTATATCCTTGTGCGAAGCTTCACGGAGCTTTTGTTTGTACTTTTCCGGCTTATGTAAGCAGAGAGGCGGTGACCGGCGCGTCAGGCGGTACGTAAGTCGAGACGACTCGCTGATTATATCGCGTCGCTGCAGACAAAATGCCTTTGATCTCGCTGAGTTTAGACACATTGTAAATATCTATATTTTATTGGAACATTTATAAACCTTTCAGGTTTAACGAGTAAAGATATGCTTTCTAAAAAAATTGTCTTGAGAAAGTTCTTAATATTGTGTTATAACATTTTCGAATAATAATTTCTCGGAGAAAAAATTGTTGGAAAGTGTTAGGATTAAGAAACAAATTACAAATATAGCAAGTCTTATACTAAACTGGATTATGAGTAGCTTAGCGTATCTACACACAACATTAACTACTAACTAACTAACTAAATAATACAAAGTTCGGTGCGTAAGGATACAGTTAGTGTTGTGTATTGTGATATGGAACCTACAAAAGAAAAACGAACTAAACGTAAGGTAGATAGGTTAATCTACCAATAGTGCTTGTCAACGGTTCCTCCCCGCCAACGCAGCTTCGCCTTGACCACGATCCATGTAACTAAGTCGAAATATCGGCAAAAAGAATTTAAAAATCACATATCGTGAGCACCCGTAACATTAAAAAAAACAGTATGCATTATTAATAAAATTTGTGTGTTATAAATTTTATCCTTTATTTCTTTAAGAAGAGAGGCAAAATTTCTTTAATGCCGGTCGTGTTTTTTATACAAACTTAAAATTTTATCGATGTTTAATATTGTTTTACATTAATTGACATCTTCAATATGAATCCTCCAGTTTCTTAATGGTAAAATCTGTATTGGTTAGCTAAACAATAAGATTGCTGTAAATCCGGGCAAGCAATAAGAGACTTAACTGTATGCCGATTGTGGAGAGTGCACTGTATCCGACTACATGTGTCAGGTGTGGTGCCATCGAAACGCTCGTTTGTCCCTTACACGGGACGAATTTATTGACAACCTACGACCAAATAAGTTAGACAAAGCTCTTGTAACAAAATATTGAAACATACTAAATTTATGTGCGATGTTTTTATTCGTAGCATGTGTATAAACATACAAATATAACCGGAATCAGTAAAATCATATTAAATACGCTACATTCATCAAGTCTTATTTAGTACTAGATAATCACTAACACAAGAACAACAGAGGAATGTAGTGGACCGACTTTTTCTTCCTTATTATTACAAGCTTATACTTATCCTACCTTGTTAGTTTGTATGTTATTCGTATATATCTTAGTCGTTATGCAATGTTTGTTGCAACTGATCTTATTTACCCGGACTGATTGTCCGAAAAATTTGTATACAAGTTTGATTTGGATGACAATATTTTACTAATTTATGAAGTCATTCTAAAATCAAAATGGCGGATGCCCCAATTCGCGGAAAAAAAAATTATGTACCCCTATAATATGGGTATCAATATATATTCTATAAAAAGTTTTCATAACTTTTAAATATAAATTTATTTTAGTCTGAGTTTATAATTTTCGGGGTAGTCCTGATCCTACGTGGTCGGTACTGAATCCCCTATACAGATTTGTTTTTACTCGTTTTGCTGTAAGTAAAGGCGAAATTTATTTGGTACTCGTGCGTTTGTACTGTATCAATTTGATTTCACTGAAATCTTTGTATCAAGCTTTTACTAATAAACAATAATCTACATTTTTGAGAAAGCTTAATGCAAATATTTAATCAAACCGTTATTGACAAAGTTTGCGTGAGTATTTTGAACTTTGCGAGCGAGTTACTATAATTTTATTCAAAACAGAAAAGGATAAGTATAATAAATGTAAATAACATGAGTTTTTTTTATTTTAAAAAGCTGGATTTTTGGTACAATTTTAGTCTTACAAAATTAATTGCAGTCTTTACTTATATATCAACAAGAAACTCTACAGCTCAAACTTAAACTAGTGAAATTAGTCTTAGTCATTTATAATAGCGCTTCACCATTTGCTTTTAGCCAAAGGATCACTCGAGCGTGAAAACTGCCGCGTATCAAGTTGCAACTTCTCAAAGGAAAACGCGTAGAGAACGAAGACACACAACAAGTAGCTTGCTCTCAATTCGCTTGATGAAATGCTCCACTTATTTTTAAATACATGAAATACGTAGCATTATGCATCCACCATATCTATATTATTCTAGTAGCTATAGAATTTATTACTAGACTTGCGCTTGTATAAATTAGTTATTTGTAATAATAATATAATGTACTAAATTAAGTCAAAATAAGTTAAGTGAGTTTCGAATTCCATGCTCCTGTGATTGTTCGATGTCTTATGCATATTATTAATTAAATATAACGTAAGTAAAGTAACAATGTAATATAACGTAAGCACAATAACGAATCGAGTATAATTCGACCGGGGAGGTAACATCAGCGCACCGTCAAATAGTTCTTGCGTTTCGGTTAAAGGGTGTGGGCGATCATCCTAGTCCTTGAAACTAGCAACGTATTTGTGTTTGACTCGCGATAGAATCCCTGTTCTAGATTAAATTGCTGGGAGGCATACCACTTACCACCAGAGTGCTTGCATGCTAGTTCAATACTACAATCTTGTAAAAAAACTAAACAATATCTCATAAGTGGGCCACTCTTACCAATCCCCATATTACCAGCGTTATGGACTATGGCTATATTTCTTTACAATTGCAAAGGAAATCCAAGCATTGGGAATGATAAACTGGTAGAAGTAGCAAATTTTAAAGAATTCCTTTGTATTAGGTATCACTATCATAATATAAAGAACATGAATGCAGATTGGATCGACTGAATGTGTCAGAAATTACTGAGAGCAACCTCTTCTATATCACCGACATATTGCCCGCGGTCCACTTCACACGTAATTAGACCTCTCCTGTAACCAGCGAGGGATAATTAACTTAAGAAGGCAGAGAGTTACCCGATGGACAAATTGGCTACAAATAAGTAGATTAATGATTATTAATCTACTTATACATATACATACAAAAACTATTATTGGATCTGAACCTTCTCTAGAAAAGGGGTTTATTAATTTTGGCTTTAAGTACTTAGTAGGTTTTAAAGAGTGGCGTTATTTCTGGTACCACATTACATAACTGACAAATAAATAAAATATATATATATGTCAGAACATGAAAGGCCGAAGCCGGAGGGGCCGGAAGGTCGGACATCAGATGTGATAAATAAGGAAATATTGTGTCGGATCACGAGGCCGAAGCCGGAGGGGCCGGATGGCCGATCATCTGAAGTGATAAATAAGGGAATATCTTATAGATTCAGAAATATTAGCAATTACAGCTTAATGATAATAGTATAGGCTAGGACGATTGCGTAGTTTCTGTTGGCCCTACGGGCCTTTACAGCTTCACCGGGTTTTATGGTGAGCCTAAAGCTCAAGCCGGGACAAGAAGACCGGGCTGGAAGGGGGGATAACTTTGGTCCCCGTTGCCGGGTTCCTTGAACTTTCGCTTTCTCTAGAGGGAGGTGCGAGTGCGGACCCAGCTGTTGCTGGAGTTCATGCCTTCCGCCTCTGGTTTAAATAGGGATTGCGGCCGACCCAAGGGCACCTCCTGTGAGGTACGGACCTCGGGTTACGTCAGTTACGCTGATATAGGGCACTTGTGATGCACGACCGATCACGCGGGGATACCTTGTGAGCGTAATATAATAATATATATATTGTATATAAAAGTATTGTAAGTATTGTATTATAAAAGGATAGCGTTCATAGGTGAAGCTGTTCAAAGGTATATCACTCGACCATATTGCATTATAAAAGATTTTCGTGATCGGGTTGCGTATACAAATTCTACTCTGCTCTAGAGAGATCTACTCAAGAAGCAAACCGAAGGGTATTGTCCCACCTCTTGACTCGTCACAAAGGTGCAATTCACCGCCCCATGCAAGTAGGTAGTGCCGCGGGTGCCGTGAGCGTGTCGCGTGAATTCGGCGCCGCGCGGGATAAAATGGCGCCTTCATTACTGAGCCGGCGTCGACCGCCACCGGAACAATTAAATGTATACAATACAACTACGAAAGCGAGCTTTTAGTCCATTGCTAAAATATTTTTGTCATATATTTAGACGTAGCCTTTTAATGAGCGTTCATTCGTTAAAAAATTCTGACATGTACTATGCCTAATGGTTTCAAATCCAGATCCCGTAGGTTAAGGTATGTCCATCTAAACTTTTGTCTGAATTATTTAACATTTATATTACACATCACATAAAATCCTTTTTTTCTTCATTATCGATGGTAAAACCTTCAAAAGGTACCCGACGCTATGGGAATTATGTGGGATTTTTAGTGAGCATTTCCGTCTCACTGTGCCTTCAAGTATTACGACGACCATGTAATGCGACGCCTACACCGCCGTCCTCCCCGGGGTCACTAGCATGGACGGTTCGAGCTTCCACTTTTACCGCCCGTAACACCGGAAGCTCCCTTTTAATCGCCTCTTACGACAGGCAGGGGATACCGTAGCCCTATATTGGTCCCGGAACTACA
Organism: Cecropterus lyciades; assembly: GCA_002930495.1. Taxonomy (NCBI): domain Eukaryota; kingdom Metazoa; phylum Arthropoda; class Insecta; order Lepidoptera; family Hesperiidae; genus Cecropterus; species Cecropterus lyciades. Next base: position 93,920 of record MOOZ01000469.1, on the reverse strand, counting down.
GATCGAATCACGTAAACACGTACCTGTAAGAGATTTGTTCATACATTTATCGAGTAATGTCTATGACCCCTCCTAAGTGCTGTAAAAGAAATATATACTTACATATATAGTAATAGCCCAACAATAGCATTCCCTTTGTCAAAGGCTCCATGAACCCAGAAAAAGTGTACATGCATACATGCATTCATTTTTGAGGTTTCTGACCGGCTGTACATCTACCCGGAACCTTCTTCATATCACACCGCATAAAGACCGGAACTTTAACACCTAATTTACCTTTATTATATTGTTGAAGAAGAAGAACAAAATGTTTTTAAAATAATTGCTCATGTCGGACGCATACTGTCAAAAGTATTAATAAAACACTAATGATTTCAAAACCAATAAATTTTGCACAAATCAATTTTATTTGAAAAATGTAATGGTGGTCATAAATAATTCTTCGCACTGTTGTTCCGGTGATAGCGCCAAATAAATTATTAAGTTGGACTTTAATCCCCGATTTACCAAAATAACTGGACGATATTTTAATCTCCATTTAAAATATTTGTCGCTTAATTATACGTTTACCAATTAGTCAACAATACTGACCGGGAAATGATACAGATTTATTCAAATTATCTTTCATTATAGATATTAAATCAAATTATGTTTTACTGGCTATATGTTGATAAATATATTGTATGTGAAACTAGCAACGGTTACGGTTTATCTGAATGGACTTATTTGTGAAATTCTTTTAGAATTCTCCAGAAACAGTGGTCATTTAAATTAATCTCATTAATATATGGCGGCGCGTAGTAAGATGACATCTAACATTTCGTACCGCTTACATTACATAATGTTCATATTGAAATTAAGTAAGATTTAAACAAAAAGAAATTGTTTTAGAACTAAATAATCCAACGCTTAATCTGAAACAAACAATGATCTGTAACACTAAACTGTCACAAACGTAGCGAGTCTTGAAGAATCACTAAACAAGGCCTGTTTCTTTAAGTTTGGAGTTCCGCGGTGCGAGAGTCGAGAGTGGAACAAGTGCCGAGAGTTGTACAAGTCGAGTGTTGTGCAAGTGTCGAGAAACCACCTTGCGGTTGCTAGAGCGATTATGAATAACGACTTTCTGTTTGCTTTGTTCTGTTATTGTTGGATGACTTCAATACGGGTGACCTGAAAGAATCGAAAAACGAATACAAATACAAAGTAGTAGCTTATACTTTCAGGAGAAATATTCACCACCTTATGATTACCAGAACATTATTATTTTACTACTCCTGTATTATTTCATAATGTATACGGTTACAAGCATACATACCACCGATATTAAGTGGTCATTACTACTAATAGATATAGTGGAAATTCACTGTTTGTTTCATTCAGGTACGGTGGGTATTACATATTTCGTTGGGCTTAAAAATTTTTGGGCTTTTTTGGTGTGGTTCTAAATACTTAATGTTAGGGAATATCACCCAACTGCTAAAAGGAGGGTTATGTTTTTATCGCGTATGTATGCACATATGTACCTATTTGCATGCCAATTTGGCGAAACATGTATGCTCTATTATGTAAAATCTTGGTGTAACTAACTACCTTTGTTTGTTACCTTTTAAGTGAATATTAAAATGATTGTTCCGTTGCATTATCTATAAAAAAAAACAACAAAAAAAAAATCTTGTTGTATGGGAACCCCTATATTTATTTTATTTTGATTTAATTATTTATTTTTAAAATGAATATATAACTTAATATTATGTGAATATTTGAAGCGTCTACCTGTTGGCGTTGGTAGTAAAATCAGGCAAAAAAAAATACGTTTGTTGTATGGGAGCATCGTTATATATTTATTTTATTCTGCTTTTAGTATTTGTTGTTATAGCGGCAACTGAAATACATCATCTGTAAAACAATTCAACTGTCTGCCTGTCACGGTTCATGATATACAGCTTGGTGACAGACAGACGGACAGACAGACAACGGAGTCTTAGTAATAGGGTACCGTTTTTACCTTATGGGTACGGAACCCTAAAAGCATCTAACAGAAATACCACCCAACAGATTACAACATGGTCGCGGCTAGATACCTAAACTATATACCTACCTATATCCCTAATAGTTTAGGAGTTCACAGCGGACAAACAACTGTCAGGTAATTTATAAATATTAAGATAAGCTATCCTATCTTTCACGTTAGGTTAAACTGCACACGGTGTGCAAATTTGATTCATATCGGTTTAGTACTGTAGGAGTCCATAGCGAAGCTTGTATAAGATATAAGCTATTCTATCTTTTAAGTTGGATTAAACTGCACATGGTTTGCAAATTTATTGAATTCGGTTCAGTAGTTTACTAGTGTATTACTGGTACCCGCATATAAACTGGAAATGCATGCGCTCGTTTGTAATTCTGTTTTTGAATATTTCCATCGAAAGCGCCATGTAAATCAACTTGTCGACGTGAGCTGCATTTAATATTGGTTGAATTTTAATTCTTTCAATGCGTTTATGAAGTTTGATTGGTAAATTAATTGGAAGTTATAATTATATTATGTATCATATTATAGTATACAGTATATATTGTGTTATGTAGTAAGAAGGTGCAAGGTGGTTGAACGAGTATGGTTCGATCGGGGAGGAATGAGTACCACCGCCACACCTATTTCTAGGGTGGAAGGGTGTCGTTGTTGGCTCAATTTTATACCAGGCGACCATCTTAATCCTCGGGAGTAGCGAGGTATCTGTAATTGAGTCCAGATAGGACTTATCACATCTTAAAGAATTCTGTTCTATATGGAGTAGCTTACAAATGTACATGGGTGGTATTGATCACTTGGATAGGTTAGGTTAAGTTAGGTGGATTGCATGCTCATTTGCTACTTCAATCATATCATATATACCTATATCCCTAGTAGTGTAGGAGTTCACAGCGGACAAACAACGTGACAGGTAATTTATAAATATTAAGATAAGCTATCCTATCTTTCACGTTAAGTTAAACTGCACACGGTGTGCAAATTTGATTCAAATCGGTTTAGTACTTTAGGAGTCCATCAAATCAAAGAATCAAATAAAAATCGTGGGTTTGAAATTAACCAAGCAACATAAGCAAATATAAATACCACAAGGCTTACTTGGCAACGCCTCAAGTATTCCGTTATACGTGTGTGCCATAAATCAGCGGCATATGCATGTCTATGCATTATACATCCACATATTTACAATATATCTTAACAAGGCTTTCTCAAGCGACATTGTCCGCTTTATGAAAATGTTATTATTTTCTGAATTTTCGAGAACTTTTATACAAGTTATAGAGTCACTCTTTTATATCATTTAAATGTCAAAGTCGTTGAAGTCGTTCGACGTTACCACCGAATATTGTTGTTGTTTATGGATTAAGCACAATAATTGTGCTTAATCCATAAACATGTTATTCTTTCCATGTTATTCTTTTTTGGCTTATGTTATCTTTATGTTTTGTTGCATGTAATTTTGTTAATGAAGCAAAAGCAAATAAATAAATAAATAAATAAACATTCATGACATCTTTATCACGACCAAAGATGGCGGTACTTTGAATATCGACCGTGTTAAGGAGCTTGATTGCGTATTGAAAAATGTTGTATATGTAATTGTTTATTTGTGTTATGATATAAATACATTTTTTCCGTATTTATATGATTTAAGAGGCTTGAAACTGTTTAGCATAATGTAAAATACGTGACGCATTATTGGGATGAGTCAAAATATCTGAATTAGACTTTTTGTGGGCTTACACATTATTGCTTATTAGCATTCAATTATAAGAGCAAAGCGTGAGGGCTCCGGTATTGGGTGGGTAGCCCGTATTTCTGGGTGCCCCGCTCATCACAGGATGAAATAATTTAATCAACTACACAATTTTGTACGAACGTATGTAAGATGTACAGACAAAAGAAAGCCTCGATACGTTAGTTGAAAATATTTTGAAGATCTGGTGAGCTGGCTGTGCAGCCGCGGCCGCGGGATGCTGTGCGAATACTGAGCAGCACGCGGAGACACTCGTGGCTCCAGTTGTTTGCGGATCCAAATCAGATATCAGCTTCAAAATGTTGGATACATTGCTGCAGATGTAACTACACTTTAAAACGCTTTTAAAGCGAGTTTGGCTATTATTTAAATGGTGGTGATAATGTTTAGAACAACTTATTAAGACATGTGCCATGAAAAAATGGACAAGATACAGCTGTACAAAAGTAGTAGTTAGGCATTAACACACTTTAGATTATATTCAGACGATTGAATAATTAATAGGTTTCATCCCAAACAGGGAAAGAAAGAGCATGTATAAGTACTTTGTCTGACTGAAAATAAATAGCGTTGTTTGGTACAATAATATGTTTACGTCCACGATTTGCTTGCTAATTTGAAACAGGAAACATTACAGGCACAATGTTCAATCACTACTAGAGCATCGAGTAACAGGATTCATAAGTAATGTGAATAGCAAATAGTCGATGTAATTACGTCTCTCCGGGAATCAATGATGAGCGTATTCATCGTATTGAACTACGGCGACCGGCGGATAGGTACCTGTAATGAATTTCACTAACTACTTGTTTCGTGAAAATTTCGTCGACAATTGAAGACGAAATGTTCCATATGTGCCCCTACATGAATTTGAAATAGAAATGAATTAAAAACAATACTTATTTCCGTGCCTTTTAATGAAATTGAAATAAAATAGGTAGTTATAGTCAATCTTGGATTGGAAGTAAATAGGTAGTCATTGCCGTTCAGTGAAATTTTTAGTCATCCCAAAATGGAACAGAAGTTCCATCTCAGAGGTTTGTTACAGGTGGATTTTCAGCTCTATAGTCTAAGTTGTAAGCTCTGGAAATATATTTTCCTAAACATACCTAACCTTTAAATCAAAAGTCACTTCATATTGGTATTGGAAGACAGAAATAAGAAGATAACTAGAAGAAAGGAATCCGAACCACAATGAATATTTCCACCTTTTTACTGCTGCTGATTTTTTTCTCCAGGTTACTCTAATTTTGATGTGAAACATCTATAGCCGCACGGAAACCTGATTTTTCGTGTGGCGATCGCCACACCGTATTTATTATTGCGCCACCTGTTATACACTTCCGGAACTATTTAGTATCGAACAAAACTAAGTGGGCTGCGGTGTTAGTTCGATTGCGGGTTTCTGTTCGTAGATGGCGTTATTTTTAGTTTTTTCCTTTTAGTTTAGTTTCTGTCACAATCTTGTCTTTTATGCGTATTACTTGTACGAATACGATGTGTCACACCTACCAGGAGTCCCGTGTTGGCTATATTTCTCTTCTTGAATGAGTTGTAATGTATCTGGAAAATAAGATGTTCACGCTGTTGTCGTCAGTATATAATGACATACTATTGCATTGAGAAGTCAATCACGAGAGATTCACTTTGATGGATTACGACAGTTGAGCCATCAGCGTCAATCCCACTGATACGTCTAATCCCGAGGTAATGAGTCTATGAATATTATATGATTACGATTTGAGATTTATAATGAGGTGTGTTTGCGGAATAGTACATATAATCCTGTCAGTAATTTCGTCCACGTACTTCCCCCATGTTCACGGTAACGCAATTTTTTACATATTCAATTTTCCGTCATTAAGGATTTGTATTATGACGAATAAGTTTACAGCATTAGTTTCAAGAAATGCACATGCCATTAGACTGCAATCTCCTGGTCGACACCTTCACTGGTGTATTTTCTTCTCTGCCGATATTTCGGCCTGTTTCAGGGATCGAAATATCGACGGTTAAAATATTAATCCCTCAAGTCATGATTACCCGTAACGAAATATGTATCAATTCCATCATAAAATTGGTCTCAAATCATATATTGTAATCACTGTATTTTTTTCAAGACAAGCAAAATAATTTTTTCGTAAGAAGTTTGGTAGAGAAGATAGTTTTAGTTTAGCGCAAACGTGGAATCCTGAGGTTAGTTTATGTGAATCACAAATAATGCAAAGTTCGGTGCGTGCATACAGTTAGTGTTGTATGTCGTGATATGGAACTTTAAAAAGAAAAACGTTAATCTACCACTAGTGCTTGTCAACGGTTTCTCCTCGCAACTGCTAACAGTTTCGCCGTGACTACGATCCATGTAACTGGGTCGAAATATCGGCAAAAAGAAGTTCAAAAACCACATATCGTGAATATCCGTGATATATTACAATATATCAATTCTGCGATAATATTAGTCTAAAATCATATAAAGCAAAATAAACTTAAACTAAATCTGTCACTGACTCCTAGCCAAGGACACACACTGTATCGATTACGCGGTTTCTAATTAGTTAAGAACTTTTATTAGAATTGAACATTGGAATTCAGCGCCAGCCCTCGATTGCCGTCGGAGGTGGTCGGCCCGCCGGCGACACCGCAGCTCGCAGGACTTACAACTAACAACAAGAAACTCAATTTAATTAATTCTAGCTCTAATCGCCCGCAAGGGACTGAAGTAGACCGCACTACTGCCGCGAGTCCGGGAATGATGTGATGTGTGGCTCACTACCACGCAACTTGCGAGTTACTTCACCTATGGATATATTACAATTATAATAATATGTGTCCACATCCGTTGGCTTATTACTACGTACTGCAATATACAGTTATCTTAGTCTCAGTAAATCAGTATTTAAAGTATTTTCTATTACTTAAAGTAATTGGCAAAGTGCGTTACGTGATGGATCAGTGCCATTATTTTCTCAATTTTATTTTACTTTTCGTATTTGTTTCACTCGTTACCATAGTAGATATATAAGTGCAATGCATTGTGAATACTTAAAATATGATAGAAATAAACCGGAAATCGCCGACAAATATTGGTTTATGGTACGGGGAACCTCTTATATTTATTTTCGTCTTGTCTTCAGTATTTCTTATTATCTATGCAAGAGATCAGCCCTGTGATAGTCGGAAAGACGTATAACTTACAGACGTTAATTCCTGCGAACGGTCACTGCATTAACATTAACTTTATGGAATGAAGACTATGTTTACGCTGAAGTTATAAAAATAAATATTTCCTTTGAAACAAACCCGTGGGCATAAATTTGTTAACTATAAATTAATAGGCGCTCATAAGTTTGTCGGAAAGTAACCTAAACCACAAATTGACCATATTAATTATGTAGAAGCATACCTACATTTAAAATTTCAATATTTTGACATCGTCAAATTCCTCGCATAGTCAACCGTGACTATACGCACCGGCATAGAAGTGTAAAAGTTATACACTTATTTACCGCCTACCATTTCCATTATTAAATAAATTCTAAAATTACGTATGCCCAAGTGTCCCCACCGATACCGAGGGCAAACACGACGAGTTTTAGGGCACAGAGCTGACTGTCTTTGGCTAAGTTTACCCCAATTTGCATTACCACGCACATTCCATTATAACCATTAGCGCTGCCTGACTCTGGAGCCGATAAGAAAAACTCATCTGTCCCCTTGTACGCGGCTTGTTTGTAAAACGTTTGCTATTATAATTTATTTATTTGGTTAGGACTGGCTCGTAATGAGCCTTTTTGTGTTAAACAAATATTTAATTATGCTAATCAAATATTTAATAATTAAAGGCTGCACGGAGGAANNNNTACTACATATATTTTGTATTAATAGTCGCTTCGATACATGTCCGTCCCTTTAATTGGCTTCGCATTTGAAGGTGAATCGTACACCTAAAGGTTTAGAATACTTTTAAGAAAATATATAAAAGTTTTTGGATGATCATATTGCTAATTAAAAATATACTCAATATATAATGGACTTTTATTCAATATTTTTGTGGGTTAGCGCAGCCCGTAAAGGCGAACCATTGTCTGTCGGGCCAGCTTACAGCAACCGCGATATGTATAAATGTTTATCCCAAGTGACTCACTAATTAACTTACCACGTGCTGATATGTAATTGCTTCATCCATCTTCAATACGCACTCCGGTCATTGAAACCGTAAACTGCACACAAATGTACAGCCACAACCACTCAACCCAATAACAGGCGATATACTTGATTACACAGTACATACAATCTATAGAAATACCGTATTTAATATGGACAATACTTTTAGCGTGTTCGGGGCCTTTGGACTGCTTTGAGATATTTGAATTTATCTAGATATACACATCTATTTTTTTACATAGATTAGTCCCTAAATCTCTTAAAACCATGAGTACACAGACATTTCGTTTAGCGTGCATAGAACTTAGTATCCTCGCAGTAGAACACCAATAATACGCTTTTAAACAGATTTCTGAAACTATTAATTGCGTGTATTACGAACTGAAAAAGGTAATATCCCTTTAAATTAAAACAGATTTCAATAAAATTGTGTGCTTACAATTTTAGTGACGTTTTAACTATACAGTTAATCGTGACGGTTCTTAGCTTCGTTTCAATTCATGACTTGTAAGCTTGCTTATATTCAAGTTATTTATATAATTTCGAAAGAGTATTTCAAAATACGTGCTCTGCCTGCCATATTGCAATTGCGAAACACAAATTGCTGGCAATAAAATGAATGTTCTATCCAAGTATATACTGGTGTTACATGAACATTTCCGCGTCAGTTGCAACTCTAGACGTTGAGTGGTCTGTAGGCGGTTGCTTGCGGCGTGTCCGGCGGCCGCACGTCGCCCGCGGGACCGGCTGCCGCTGCTTCTAATTACACATATCTATTCGTATTATGAACTGTTGACACGACAACTGGCTGCATTATTCTACTTTAATACTCAAATACCTCACTCTATTATCTACGTATACTTTAAAGGTGGTAGAACCCCTTGCGGCAAGAGGACATACTCCTCCGAGCATTCCAACTTAGAATCAGTTCTCAGGGGTAGCAACGTTGTTGCCAACCTCATAACTATTACTACCTACTTACTATTACTATTACACTACGTTACTTAAGATTGATCTTATCTGAGGTTGGTTACAGATATCTATGGGCAGCAATGGCTACTAGGATTTTGGTTTAAAGTCGAATTTAGATTTCTGATAAATGAGCAAATTTGAGTGTTATTACTGAGTTATTTTTATTATTATGTGGACGAAGCACCTGATGGTAATTGGCTACTGCCGCCCATGGACATCTGTAATCAATCCTAGGTAAGATGGAAGCCTCATCTAAGGTTAGCCTCAGATGCGTTGCTACCCCTGAGGACTAAGATTGAATACCACGAAAAAGTATGTCTCCCCTACAACACCCTTCAGACCAGAACACATCAGCGCATAACACTGTTGTTGTTAGGGAGAGATAGGTATGGCGGTGGTGCTTCCGAAGTCGAACCGCAAAGAGTTCTACCACCTTCGAAATTTTACTCAGATACTATATAAAATTGTAGCAATCAAATAGATTTCACGTGCGCATGTATTTGTACTTGTAAAGATGCTTTTATATACAAACAGTACATTAGATACACATATAATGTTTATGTAACGCGGCTGTTGTTTGCCCAGCTTATTATTGTTCAACGCTTAGCACTGTTTGCTGCAAACAGTCGATCGCAAACAAAATTAGGACAGAGATGCTGCAGTAGGGCTGGTTTGCGGGCTTGTTCACTGAATTTATAGTTGAACTTTATTTAGCACAACTTAACTACGGTATATTCAAAGACATCGGATTACTTATTTTTCGCTTTTCAGTTTAAGCAGTCGGGTTCTTGTTTTTTATGAGAATTAATCAATTTCAACGCTTTATTTATTTAAGGCACACCAACTTGTTGCATAAACAAACATAATTAAAGTAGGAAAAAACATAAAATATTTTCTTTTATGTACTTAAATTGTCAAAATTATCTAGTCTTATGTTATTTTCTAGAGTTTAAACGTGAGAAAAATCTGTGTATAAAAATATAGGTGGACATACGTAGCATGCATGAACAAAAAGGTAAACTTCATAGACAAAATATATGTTGTAAAAATTCAATAAGTGTATCTAATTAATAATCACATATAAACTAGACTACTAATGAAAATCAGCATTATGGAGAGCTATATTGACCTTTCTTTTAAATATCCCTATGCTGTCATTAAAAATGTCAGTCTCTGCGTTTTGAGAGATTAAATTATGACTCTTCATTGCAATATTAAGCGATAAGGATTTCTGACTATGAATATGAAATGGTTTATCATTTTTTATTTTTGCTGAAAATTAGCAAACGAATTTTTATACCGTTTTCAACAATAGAAAGAGTGATTTTTGAGGAAGGTTTAGTTATATCATTCTTTATGCTTTAATGTAAATTAGGGGAAACACGGCAATAAATGTTGAAGAGGTCGCAAAAAATCTCGCCAACTGGGATCGTTCCACGCGAACGCCGCGTAAACTAGCAAAGTTGAGTAATGTACTAATGAATTCAAAATCAATAAAAATGCTACAAACACGTCTGCAATAGCATATCTCTATCTCTTACGGTTGACGTACAATAACCACTTTTGTGTTCAAATTTTTAATTTAACATTACGTTATTTTCAAAGCTATTTTCTTTAGTTCAGTATTAATCCTTATCCAAATGAATATATTTTAGACATTGAATGCAGATTAAAATTGCCCTTTACACTATATCAATCCGATAAATAGTTGAGATATCGTCGTTAGAAGTAATTAGCAGCGAAATATTTAAAGCTCGGCGAGCCAGCGTTCTTTCCTTGAGATGCCTACGATGCTGAGTCCTTCTCCTCTGCCCCGCATCACTCTACCGCGCACTGCTTGCTTAGTTTTACTTTTTCTTTTATGTTCCAACCTAACCTAAACCATCTAATATAAATCACTACAGCTCAACCTAATCTTAAACCATAAATTAGGCTTACAGTACCCTGCATCATCAGGTTTGAGGAGTTGAAGGTCAAAATGTTCATCTTATATCTCTGCATAGTAATCTTAATGCATATATGTAAGCACCAAATGGCTATTCTAATAATATTTTCTTTATATCATTTCATCCTAGATACCTAATTTTCATTTCAAGTTTCATGAGAATCACGTCGGTAGAAGTGGAGTCATTCGTCTATTTGTCGCGCACACACGAAACGCAAATTAAAGACTTATGTGGTTTTTCATGGATGCCTTTGTCAAAAGGACCTCACGGGAAGCAACAGCTTTTTTTTTTTTTGTCAAAATCAGTTCACACGGTCGAAAATAGCGAAGGTTCAAACATAAAAAAATAAAGTCGAATTGAGAACCTCCTCCTTTTTTGGATGTCGGTTAAAAAGCTGTTATTTTGAAATTACAAACAGATATTACTTCAATTTTATTTATATGTGTAGATAAAAGCTAGTCGCGAGTTTCTAGATTAGATTGATTAAGGATCTAGGTCTGTGTTTTCCAGATTTATTTTCGACTAGGACGACTAAAATAATTGCAATGAGACGTCAAATGTTACAATCTGTCAAATCATTTGGGGTATAGCGCATGCCAAAGAAATGGACAGTTGGGTAAAAAATTATACCGATTTCGCAGTAAGTATTAGTAGAATACGATATCCTTAATATAGAATATTTGAATAGGCAATTTGGTGTCGGTCTTGAATAGCACCACTCCCTCTCTTCGCGCGGATGTCGTAAGAGGCGACAGAAGGGATATTAACCAGGTAGCGGTCACGGTTCCGGCGGAGCAGGGCATCTCCGGCTGAGATCGGGCTACCACAACCGACGACTTCTGCACCTGGCAACGTATAACACTAGGACACTGAGGAACAATGAGAAGATATTTGAGCTGGAGGAAGAGGTAGAAAAGGTAAATTGGAGTATTATAGGACTGTCATTAGTCCGAAGACAGGGGGAGGACTCGACGATCCTAAAATCCAGATCAGATCAGATCAAGCTGGAAAGGTCCCGCCTTATTGACTTGATAGTTCCTCCAACACCTTGCCAAATCCAGGGCTCTGAAGACTTTCAACTCGAGCTACGTAATTGCCTGCAATGTCTAGAAAAAGGCGTGGATGTTGACGAAATGAACACCAAGTTGGTAGAAACTGCTCAAGAGGTGGGGTTGAAGAACTATAAGACCCCCTCCAGTAGAAGTACTCTAAGGCTTTCGGCCCAAACTCTCAAACTTATAGCAGAGCGACGGACAATGTGTATGCAGTTTCCAGCTTCATTGCCGAAGCTCAGGCGGCTCAATCTCAGATCTCTAACAGAATGCGACACGACCTACGCCTCTTTAATGAAATTCGCATTAAAGAGCAAATAGACCGGAATAAACGCTCCAAGGTCTTCGCAAGGGATATATGCGTTTTGGGCAAGGTCTATTGAAGAAGCTGAAGACGAATGTCGGCACTACAGTCGCTACGAGGCCCGTAGTTCTGAGAGCAATTGTGGACTTCTATGGGCAGTTATATACCTTCTTGTCGACTTCTGATACCTGTTAATGAGGAGCAAGTCACGCTGACCCGACATTTTACCGAAGATATCCCGGACATCAACTTGTACGAGATTCGATTGGCCCTCAAGCAGCTCAAAAACAACCGAGCGCCCGGTGACCTATTTTAAAAGCACTCCAACAGTTGTTCGATTCCGTCATTAGCCAGGGCATAGTACCTGAGGCGTGGAACAGAAGCGTAGTGATACTGTTATTCAAGAAAGGTGATAAGTTTTTATTGAAGAACTACAAGACCATTGCGCTTCTGAGCCACGAGGGTCATCAATAATCGAATAGCTCGCAGGCTCGACGACTTTCAGCCTCCCGAACAAGCCGGAATTCGTAAAGGCTTTAGTACCATGGACCACATACATACACTGCGGCAAATTGTAGAGAAAGCCGAGGAGTACAATCTGCCGTTGTGTGTGGCTTATGTGGACTATGAGGAGGCCATCGATTCTATTGAGACGGTGTTGGAGTCGCTCCAGCGGTGCCAGATTGACTATCGGTACATCGAAGTGTTGAAGTGTATATATAAATCAGCCTCAATGTCGGTCCTATTACACGATAGAAGTACGAACCTGATCCAATTGCAGCGCGATGTGAGACAGGGGGATGTACTATCCCCGAAACTATTTACCGATGCATTGGAAGACGTGTTCAAACTGATGGAGTGAAAAGGATTCGGCATCAACATCGATGGCAAATATATAACTTACCTTCGATTCGCAGACGACATAGTCATCATGGCGGAGTCGCTGGAGCACCTTAGCATCATGCTCAGTGACCTCTCATGTGTCTCTCAACGGGTGGGTCTTAAGATGAACATGGACAAGACGAAGATCATGTCTAACGTCCATGTCACACCCATACCGGTCGTTGTAAAAGGCACTACCCTCGAAGTTGTTGGCGAATACTAAATGTATCCTGGGGCAGGTGATCCAGATGGGTAAGTCCTAGTTCGAGAAAGAGATCACTCGTAGAAAGTACGTCATGTCTTCTCATCCAAAAACCTCAGAACCTGAAGTCGAAGATGTTCGAGCAGTGTGTGTTGCCAGTGATGATATACGGCGCCGAGACGTGGTCTTTTACTGTAAGTTTCATACGTAAGTGCAAAGTCGCTCAGCGAGCTATGAAAAGTGCTATGCTTGGTATTTCCCTACGCGACAGAATTCGCAACGATGAAATCCGTAGAACAAAATTAGTACCTAAGCTGAAGTGGCAATGGGCAGGCCACATCGTTCGTAGGACAAAAAACCGATGGGCTAGAAGAGTCCTCGAACGGAGACCACGTCTAGGTAAAAGGAGTACAGGCCTCCCCCGACCAGGTGGACTGGTGACCTGAAGAAAACGGTGGGTTACCGCTGGATTCCGATGGCGCAGGACCGGTCGGAGTGGCGATTAGGGGAGGTCTATGTCCAGCAGTGGACTTTTAAGGGCTGATGGATGGATAATAGGCAATAAGGCAAATTATGTCGGATATGTTCGATAGCAATATCGAGGATTCTCAGGCTTCATTATGAAATATCTTACTTAACTACTGAAGCACGTTACAAATAATCTGTATGAAACGCAAGACTGAGTTTAAAATAAACTAATAAGTTAATAATAAATAGCTAGTGATATATTGGTTATATTAACAATAACTTATCATAATAAATTTCTGAGTTAATAATTTCGAAAACTCCGAGCATTGTACTTGTATCACAAGCTTGTTAGCCTACATATATACCATGGAGCATTAAAAGGTATATGAAAATTCTATCAACAGTGCGCTTGGAAGTTCATGGATCTATTTGGGAATTATAAACAATGACGTGAGACAGATGATTCAGACATTGATGTCACTTGCGTAATACTCACATACACAGTAAAACTCGTAGTAACGAAAGTAATTTTTGAAATACAAAATATTTTAGTAATAAGTCCAGCAGTCCATCAGATGTGTTGCTAGTATTATGAAATATTACATTAAACTTACTTTGGTTGGTTGAAATGTAGTCTACAATTCGTTTCTACTTAAAGTTACTCCTTATTGTACTTCAAACATGCAAAATTAAATAAATACCGTTTTATACAAAATTTCAGCATGCTTTACAGTTTTTTTCAGATTTTTCCTAAAATCAGTTGACATTCAACATTAAGTACGCACGATAAATAATCGTTAACTATAAAAACGTAACAGCGTCAGTTCCGTGTTGTTCCCAGTCAACAAACGCGATGAGGCGACGCTGCGCGCCGGAGTCACGCGACCATGTTTGATTCATACGCGAGCTTGTGAGCAAACAGTTTTGCTCGGAAATTAATAAAACAACGCGCCGGTGTTACGTTGGCAGCTCAATAATAGATTATTTTTGAAGTTAAACCAAAAACTAGTTGGTTGTCTAATTCGTGTTACTTCTTGTAAATCCAACTATCAATTTAAAAAGTGTGGAGCGCTTTGTTGCGATTAATTTAAACCAATGTATAATCCATCATCTACATATAAATACTTATATTAATTTAAGTCAACAATAACCACATAATCCTTCTACTGGATCCGTCAAACGAACCATGTGAGCCCAAACTCGTGTGGTTTTTCCAATGTCCACTGAATAGTTCCACCATTCATTTGTTGACTCTAATATTACATCCTGCCTTCCAAATCCAATTTATTGAGCTCGTCAAAAAGAATCTTATGAGTCCAAACACGATGGGTTTGTTAGACGGCACTAAAGAGTTCCATCATCTGATTCCAACTTCTGACTATCCATCGAATCAGATTAGCTCCTGGATATGAACTACGGTTTTGTCACCTGAATAACATATCCATACCAATTTTTGATTTTCACAGGACAAGACAAGACATTAGAAGTAGGTTAAAATTGACTTCCAAGATTTTTTTACATTATTAGTTGCAAGTGAAGCTAGTACGTAATACTTATGACTGTTCCGCTCGACTGATTAAACAGTTCAGATCATGATTTCTGTTTTTATATTTTACCTATGTTCTTACCAGTATAGCTTTAGTGATACTGATCTCAAACGTTAAATAAATCCATAAATCCTTCACAGTAGACATTGAAATCTCGAGACTTTTATATTACAAAAAATAACCGAGATGTGAAATATCCAGCATCAGTGAAAATAATTTATTTATCGCACTTCAAATATACCCGAAACTACGAGGATAATTCTCAGAATTTTCACGGAGAGATTTCAGGCAACAACGTGTGTCGCAGTTGAGCGGCGCGGCTCTCGCTCGTTAAAATAAAACGCTCACGTGTGGAACGCGCCGACTTCATAGTACGGATTATTCCAAAACACGTTCTTCGTTTTTTTTTCGCAAAATGACGACGTCATTACTATTGAAAATGTGATATTTGATATTTTGAAATAAAGAAATAAAAGTGAAATGTTTAATATTATTTTGAAATCGTAGGCATCAATTTTAATAAAGACTACCTCGCCACAAAAGAGGCTTCGGGTTGGATTCCCTGCCAAGCGTATATTGAAATGATACATTTGAATTTGTGTGTATGTGTATGTCCACAGTACCCACCATACCGTTAATCCTGGTCTATGAATGTCAAAACTTTCATTTTGTTCTATTTACGTGTTTAGGTTAAACATTTACATTTAAACACATTTTATAATACATAATTATAAGTGATCTTTCATGTTTTACATGTCTCGTGTAATATTAGTTGTTTAGAGCATACACCAGTAACATATGTCGGGAGTAGAATACAAATGATATCGCGTTGTGTGGGCAAATTAATAATACAAAACCAAGAGCCAGAAGCCGGCGTTTGTCGACAGTATCTACTTACATAAGTTCCAGATTGTATGTCCGTCCGTGCGCGTAAATATTAAAGCGGCACGCCAACATACTCGTTGAGACACCCGCATGGATTATTCAGGGATATGTTAGCTTCAATATCCAAGATATCTGCTATATAACATGCATAGATTTCGAGCTATTTATAGGTACATATTTTCTGCTTTTCTCAGGTCATTTCATATCCTCTGAGGAGACCACTTGCTTCAAGACTTTGGTGGTTTAATAGTTGATCAATTGATACCATGGAATGCTCCGAGAAAAATATTTTTTTAAACAAAAAATAGAAACCGTCAAAATATAATTTAAATGTATTTTGGTTCCGTACACACACACGCACATTACATAGTATATAGTAACGAAGTCGGCGTTCAACATACTTCGCTAGATCACGACGACGAAAGTATGTCCTACGAATATATTTTATTTATTTGCTTGATTAGAACGGTTTACACCAATTACACTAATCAGAATCAATATTTATCACAATATAACATTAAAAATTAACAATTATAATAAAAAATAAACTTTACAATAATAATAATCGATATGAATTAAAAAAAAATACAAAACAAAAATTAAAAATGTATATGCGATACGAGTAAAGCACCAGGTCATACTAAATATTAATAATACCAATAGCAGATATACTACAACGGTATATGTGAAGGTACTAGTTTGATAAGATGGGGGTTCTAGAAATTATTGTTTATCAGGGAAACTTAATTTATAACTAAATTTCAGTTCTGAATATGAGTATAGCAGATAGTTGTCACAGTGTGTATCCATTGTATCCATGATATAGAGAACCTTATCCGATTACCACGATAAGTCATATTTTATTTACCAACAATTATACTAAATCTTAGAAAATACGATGAGGCTTCAGTTTCTTGAACTTAAAATTCTTTATAAAATTTAAAACTTTATGTAAACCAATATTGAACTTAAACCTATATATAAGAGACCTAATTTAAACTACGAGCAGAATATAATATTAGTCTACAAAGCCTTCACTACATCAAATATTTTGAGGTTTCAAAATATTTACCGCATTTCAATAACTGAACACGAAGAGGCTAATCGGCTAAAATTAAACTCATTCAAATATTCAGAGGCCTGTCTAGATGACTGTCACGTCTTGGCATTTAGCCCTCCTCCACGGAAGCGCGTGACGCGGAACCGAATTTAGTAGCTGAGGGCGAGGTTTGCGGCAAATGTTGTTTTAAACGTTACAATGTTCCCCTCTGACCTCCGTTTACTCGAAGATTATGTTATTCATGAATGATTACGGGACCTGTTCAATACAGAGGAAATTAGTGGACTGTAAGAGAAATATATTATTAGTAATAGTAACATGAAAATCGATCGGCTTCGAAGTGTAGATAAAGAATCGAAACAGGCTCATCTTTGAATTGTAGAGAATTTGACTCTTCTTTGAAGTCATGCGTAATAAAAAACAAATATTATCAGTGTTCAGTATCAATAATCATATTTAAGATTAGTTCCTAATTGTAACATGTACCAGAATTGTACGAAAAATCTCATTATTTTTGTGTGTTTATAACATGTAAGTACTAAACGTAAATGTAATATACCTTATGGTTAATAGACACTGCCCTCCTTGGACATCTGTGATCAACTCTTCAATAAAAAAAATTTGATATATGTGTGTGAGTGTGTGTGAGGACTGAGATGATAAGCATCGTGTAATTTTCTCTCTCTCATTGTATTGTTCAAACTTAAACAAAGCGTCGCTTAACTCTGCTGTTATAAGACTGGAAGTGACGTATCGTGTCTAGTTGGTTTCTTCGGAATATAATTATTAGATCTATCATCTTTAATAAATGCATTTATTTGACATCAATAGTTTTCAAATGTGAAAATTAAATATTCCAATTTACCACTGGTCTTTAGCCGACTTAGATATTCAATAGTTTATAACAACTGTTATGTTCTATTAAAGCCTAGAGACGTGTCAAAGTTGATGTGGGATTGGGGCCGTGTCCAAAATCTACTGTCTCGAGCCTGTCAGGCTTGTTTATTTAATGAAGGCTTAATAGATAGTTACATTATTCAAATAATGTTAAATTATTTCCAATTGATGAACATAACGTTTAATTTAAAGATTTTCCCCATTTCTCTACCAGTGTTTGATCGACAGTTGAATTCGACCGTATTCTAATATTTTTTTATAACACTACACTCATCAATAACTGTCACATAAAAATAAGACATTCGATTTAAAAATAAAAGAGAAAAAGTAAGAGAATTGTCTTCATGTTTGTAATAGTCAATTTTGGACGCCTGATGCAGCAGTTAAATTCAAAAAAATATGATACGTTAATCTATCTATTTATCAACTCTATGAAATCGCCTGCTGGTCACAGGCCACTCATACCTTGCTACCACTCCTTTTTGCCAATAGTCGCCACAACTAACGTGTACGAGTTAGTAACCGCAGTACTACATAGGAAAATGCTGCTCTTCTGGATTCGTCCCCTTGGTTGTCTTCTACGACCTCTACGGGAAGAGAGGGAGAGCTGTGCTTCAAAACCGACATTAATACAGTTACTTAAATGAGCGTTTTCCACACTGTGAGCAAACGCAGCAAATCGCCAGTACGTGACGCAGTATTGATGCTATCACGATAACGCAAATTGCCGATGGTAGAAGTAACATGTCTGCCAGTGTCTTAACAGCGATGCGGCGGTGCATTCTGGTTTGAAGGGCGTATAAATGTAGCATGTGCCCAGAAACTTACTGCTACGGTTTATTATTGTCTAAAATTTTGTAGATTTCAAGTTTTGTCCACATATAGATACTTTACAGGCAAATACATTAGATTTACAAGTGTTACTGATAAATATAAATCACAATGAATATCATAGGAACGTAGAAACATGGAGATGAAATATATAGAACGGAAGGTCGTTGCTTATAACTAAGCATTATTTAAAGTAATTAAATAATATCTCAATTTTTATTTTATATATAAAACAATTATCTGCACATATTAGAACGAATCAGTCTAGTGTGGACTATTCGACTCTACATACGCCAGCACGTAAAGTAACTCCAACTTTACGTGCTGGCCCTGCGTTTATGGTCATCTATAATTAACCCTAGATAAGAATAACATGTGTGCGCAATCTTAGGACTTTAGGACTCATCTTTAGGACTTAGTTGGGACGCCACAGATAAATATGTATATCTTGCCGTACCCTTCAGAACAGAAAATAGCACTTAACACAAATGTTATTAAGCAAAAATAGGCGCAAAAAATCTAAAGATTTTGCGTGTCTCCTTCATTCTCTAAATACTATAAATTCGTAAGATCGTCTCCACATAGCTAACGGATATAGCTTGACTTGTCCACATTCGCAACGTTATGCAAATCCATAAAGTCGTGAAGCTGACAATGCTTCGGCTCCGTATCAGTCGAGCGCCGGTCAGCCTCGCCCGATCGAGTGCAGTTATTTATGCACCACGACATATTCTGCAGGAAATATTTGTGTAAAAAACACATGGAAGATATAGAGAGGTAAAGAGATATAGAGAGGCGAAAATGTAAGAATATTAGCTTAAGAATTAAATATAAAAATAAATTTTGAAGTATTTTTAAGCTGCACTTTTTCAGTATGAACAAAGGTCAAGCACACTTCACTCTGAGAAGAAAGAGGTGCGCTATAGCCTCAATGAATGCAGCCTTTAAAATTAGTCAAGTATTTACTTGTTGTGATCATTATAAAATAAAACTCCAATGGCATCAGGATATTCATAATATTAAGCACAATTAATAAAAACAAAACAAGCAGCTAAAATCATATACCATGAATAACGAAAATGAATGGTTTAATTAGTATAACATAATGAGGCAATTACTGTTAACATGAGATAAAAAGTTGCATTTATTTTTAATTATAATAATATTGCGCCTTATGGGCAACATACGTTGTAATTGGCATTTTAATTTAATTAAAAGCAAGTGATTATATTAACAAATTATTCGAACAGTGTAATCAACTAGCAAAACCCCGCAACTCCGCCCGCTTCGGTCCCGTTTACCACTGTAATGAGATTTCCCCTTTCTCTATCCTTTCTTCATTTCTGAAGGTCATGTCCATGAAAGTCCTTCGTGCTTTGGTGGATTATCCGCTTCCATCTCGTCCAGTTTTCGGCCTCTTTCAAGGCAGTTGTTATGGGGAGACCAGTAAAAGATGTTATTTGGTCACACCAACGGCAAGGTGATCTGCCGCGGGGTCTCTTTCCTTCAACCTTACCAACCAATTTATCGAGGTTGTCGGTTTCTTGGCGGGCAATGTGATCAAAATACCTACGGTAAATTATCGTTGAGAGTATTGATTTGATATTTAACTGCTCCAATATAGATAAATTGGTCTTTTTAGCGGTCCGTTTCTCCAGCACCACATTTCGAATGCATCTATGTATCTTCTTACGGTCCATGACTCTGAGGCGTAGAGAAAGATTGAGAAAACCAGCGTCTGGGCTTACATATGAGTCTTACTGAGTATAGTATGAGTATAATGAGTCTTACTTATGTGTTCATGCAGGTCATAAACTATCTGTGTGCCAAATTTCAGTGAAATGTGAGTAGTACTTTTTACGCGAAAGAGTAACATACATAAATACATTCTCATAATCTGTCACCTTTATAATATAAGTGAATTGTTTGTGAAATACGCACTTTTTTATGGAATAAAATCAACAACTGAGCATGCAGCCTACCTGGAGTTAAGTGGTTACAGTAATCGGAAACATGACCTGTAGGCCGTCTACAGACCACGGTTTGGGTGAAACAACCTAATGTATTAAAATAATAGGAATGAATACTCACTGTTTGTGTTATGTTTTACGAATTACTCGTAATATTAATACATTTTCAGAATTTATTCTCATAAATCAACAAAGAGAACAAATTTGTGAAAATATTATTTCATCCAACCACTTTGTAAAAACATGGAGCTATTTTCACATCAAATTATTTACCCTTTAAAAGTAAAGTTTGTGTAAACGCGACCTAAGGCTTGAAGCTATAAATAGAAAGAAAATTGTTTTCAAGAAAACGTGTTGCGAGCGTCAAGCGACGAGATTAAACCATCGCATCTGAAATTGGAAAGCATTTTCAAGTGAGCGTAACTCATACAAGTGAAGTGACGACATAACCTTGCATATGCGGTCCTATCACTTAATATGAGCGATAAACATATGATAATTATCTCGGTCGAAAAATAAGATGATTGCATATGCAATTAATACATGTAGTGAGTAATTATCATTAATATGTAATTATATGACGTAGTGAGTAATCATCGTCATCATACAACCCATTTCTGTTCCAATGGGTCTCGCCTCAAAGAGCCAAAGAGTCAATGCTATTTAAAATATTCATTCTAAGTTAAAAAAGGATCTTTTTCTAAATTTCAAAAGCCGATTTC
Organism: Cecropterus lyciades; assembly: GCA_002930495.1. Classification (NCBI taxonomy): domain Eukaryota; kingdom Metazoa; phylum Arthropoda; class Insecta; order Lepidoptera; family Hesperiidae; genus Cecropterus; species Cecropterus lyciades. The sequence goes on along the minus strand of MOOZ01000469.1, from coordinate 72,233 downwards.
GAACAAAACAGTTACCATTGGTGAGGCAATACAATGTGCTACTTAATTATTAAAGGTAGAGAGTTTTATAAATAGCTGTAGATTAATATATAGTATGTATATACTATAAGGGAAGGAGTATTCCCTCCCTTAATAAATAGTTTATACTGCTGGGAATATGGTTCCCAGAAGTGGGCTATTTATGTGCTTATTGTGAACTGACTAGATGAAAGCAGGTTGTAACGGACTATTACCGATTTAAATATTTTGACGTTCATATATTTGATTACGTCTTGTTATAATACTCTTCTTACTACCGTTGCTCGATTATAGTGAAACAGTTGCCTAACCCAGTGTATACACGGGTGCGAGGTGCCCGCGGGACCACATGTTGACAAAAATAGCATTTCACTCCAACCCTCTGAAAGTGAACGCGCTCGGGGCGGCCATACGTCCCCGAACCTGGCTGCTGGGAATAACTCAATTACAGTGTTTTAAAGTGGTATAAGCAGTAAAAAGTACGCAGCCAATCCAATGTTAAATAGTAATTAACAGTTCAGATACCCATCTTTTACCTAGATTACTGATTGAGATCGAACACAGTGACGAAAGGGTTGTGGTTAAATGAGTTAAATATTTGAAATTATTTCTATTAGCAATAATTTCGTGCAAGAAAATAGAAAATATACTTGTTACGTCTTTTAAACTGACTTCCCAAAGGAAGAGAGAGAGAGAGAGGTTATCTATTCGTTACGTTAAACACACACATATGTACATACGTTATATATGTATATATATATATAGGGGAGAGTGGGGGAAACGCGAACGCGGGGTAATCCCGAATCCGATGGTTCTAATGTGTTAGAAAGAGATAGCCATAT
>MOOZ01000469.1:48190-60090 GCA_002930495.1 Cecropterus lyciades | reverse complement strand
ATCTGCTAGTTATGTATAATAATGATGTAGACAATAATACCTGCAATGCAATAATACTTTTTTGACCGATATCTTTACGTCGATCGGTTTTAGTTTTCAAACTTATATCTAATTAAGGAAAGAAAACGATTTCTAAAACAATTTATTCAGGTAGAAGAATCTTCCTTTTTTGAGAGTATTCGAGGAGGGATAAAGGCGCGGTGGTTTGAATCAATTAATTCCTTGATTACCTGTTTTTCCAATCGCCCGTTAACCCATCTCCCCGGCGTCCGGTCGGTTTAATGGACGGGTTTTAATGACCGCCCGTAACGTTTTCGCTTTTGTATGAATAATTACTGAGACGATTGCTCCCGAAATACGGCGTCAGTTTCTAATTTTCCAGCCGTTCAATTGAAAGTTATAATTCTGTTTATTTTTCACTAGCTGTTGTCCGCGACATTACATTCAAACATTTAACCCCTATTTGGCTCCCTGAATTATGGAAGATTATTAATACTGTAAATGCGAAAGTTTGTTACTCTTTTACGCAAAAACTAACGAGTGGATTTCACTGAAATTAGGCGCATAGATTGTTTATGACCTGGACCAGTACATGAAATACTCATTACCGGGATAAACGTGACCGAAACGGCCAGAACCGCGTAAAGAATTTAGTATAAAAAAAATTTAAATATTCAATTTTCAGGGTTGTAGCGTAGCGTAGAATTATCGACCTTCTTTTTCAAAATTTTGATCGAATCGTAATTACTATTCTATATTACTTATTATGTACATTGGCCATTGTATAGAGTTTAAAAAATGAACATTAGGTATTACACGATTTGAATTCCTGCGAGGCGACGCCGTCCCTGGGGGGGCGCTGTCTTCCAATGGCCCCTGGCCCCTTCTCAGGAGAAGTATGCCAAAATAAATTTACATAAACCCTGGGAAAAAGTTATTTACATCTGTACAGCACGACGAATTATTTATAGTAGGCTAAGTTTAGGTTATTTTTTTGAGACATCTTTATAAACTTAATTCTCTTTCTTCCCGAAAATGTCGAATGCGACTCAGTTATTAAATCGAGATGATTGAACGAAATATATCCCTGAAAACTTCATACAGTGAAATCCTTATCATAATGATGGCAAACCTCCCTTTCTAGGGTGGCTATACACATATATCGTTTTAATATTTATGCGAGGACAAACAGACATGTAGAGCTTCCATATAGCACAATGTTCATTGTTATTATTACTGCTGAAAAGTCATGGAAACTCCACTCAATATACCGGTACATATAATAATAAAGCATGTAAGATACATGCTTTACTACTTACTACATTGTATATATAAAAAGAAAGCGGTACAATTATTTGAGGGATTAAGAACAAATAATAATAGTTTTTACTCCTTAAGAATCGATTTTCATATAAAGCGCCCGGTATACGAAAAATATGAGGAGTAAAATTTAGTGATCGACCTCGTTACGTTTTTGGGGCGCAACCTATTGTTTTGCCTTTTTCATCTGTCGCATAGATGGCGCTGATTACAACTCCAGTCCAACTCCAGTCGTGTGTCGGAGCTGCCACACACTTTTTTATAATTTTTAGAGCTTTATCAGTCTGTCTGTGTATTTGATCGCATAAAATAAAGCTCTTCAATTTAACTTGAAGTCTACCATAAGTTATTGCGATTTAAAACCATATTACGTATTTTTTTAAAATGCGGTTGAAAGTGCACCAGTTGTGCACTTCAAAATAAAAATTGCAACCAAGGAACTGTCTATAAAAAAATTGGAATGAACTTCCGGTTCCAATATTTCCGGTGTAGCTGGATACGGATATAACTGAAAGTCCGTATTTACTAAATCAAATACCTTATTGTTTTACTAAATTATAATATGAAGTAATGTGTAATTTTAGTAATAGTAATAAAGTATAAATATAGTAACTTCGTCTTCTTTACTTCACATTTTCTGGTTTTACTCCGTACTGGCTCAAGAATATGGTAACATGGACATTCATTCCCTTTCAAAGGAGTGTTATCACAAGATTAGATTCGAACGTTCGAATAAAAATAAAAACACTTAATATAAATCAAATTTACGTAATAAAACCGCTTCAAAAGAGAGAATTACTAAAACGGATCTACAGTGCAATGGAGATACATCGTGAATACAGCGGATTATATGCTTTCGAGATACAGAAAGAGCATTTGAAAGAAATTTTGCAAGCGACCCTGAAAGGTTCTTACTGATACCCTCATTCCTAGTGTTTCCAACTCTAAGAGATAGGGGTAAAGTATACTCTGGCTCGCAGCTGCTCAAGATAGGAACGTATTAAAATAAAGCTACAAGGCACTTTATCGCGCCAGTTCAACGGGTGAGTTATTCGCGATGGCAGCGAGCAGCGTTTGCCACTCGCTAATGCCCCGCTGTAAATGTTACACGCGTTTCTCATGGCCCGACCACTTTGTATAAGTTTAAGTATTCTTAGATTTAAGTTCACAAATAAATATCAGGTGTCTAGTATATATTTCTATTATTATAACCTATTCACCGTTGCTCAAGAATTGAAATAAGTTTGTTAAATTATTAATACATACATCAAATATTTTTATAATATTCTTTATTTATATTTATTACACGGATTGAAATTAAAATGGACAATTATTATTCCTAAAACAGATCGTCAGTTACGTTAAGTTTGTTTTTACCCGACTGCGTTAGAAGGAGGGTAATATTCTTCGACCTTATGTATATTTGTATGTAGGTTCATTTCTATGGTTTGCGCTACAGCTCAAAAGGTTTGACGATCATTGATGATATGTGACATATCATTGGAATCATCTCACTTTGCAGAGTGACATAGGCTTTATCTATATATTAATAAAGCAAAAATTTTGGATCCATTTTTACAAAAATTGCGCGAACGGAGGAGTGTAAAATTTGGCACACTTATAATTTATGTGTAGGAGAAGTGCAGAACGCTAATATATTTTCAATAATAATGCTTATAAAGTACATTAAATCAATAAATAAAACATTACACACACCACCATGCACTTGACACACACAAACACACGTATTTATGACACGCTGACTTCATTGCTGACTTTGTCATATGTCAGATGTGTATGTCAAATAACACGTTATTGTTTTCAAATGCAGCTTACCCAATTAAATCTCATTTCCCTGTAATGACATTTTAAAAAATAATTTGAAATTTAATGTACAAAGGAAAATAATTATAAAAAACAATTGGGCTTAATTACGGCCGAATTTCGATCGCTGCGAAGGGCAACTAGTAATTTTGAAATATGATAGTGAACAGAAAAAATGGAGGGTGAAAAAATGTTTTTATTTTATTATCACAACAATATGGGTATGGAAAGAAAGCTGTAAAATAGATGATTACATACACATATAGTTATATAATATATTAATACATATTCTTACAAAGCGTTAAATAAAATAAGTTGTTACAAAAAATAAAAAAAAAACATAAATTAAATTTTATATACTTATTAGAATGCTAATTTTAGTTTTAGCCGTCCGGTTTTTGTTTTCGTAATATATTAATTCCTTGTTTGTATTATTTATGTACGAGTTTAAAGTGAAGCTAACTGAATAACGAAATAAAATGTGTCGAGTGTCGGAAACTCGGGGAGTGATTTTGTAAAAAAAAATCACTCCCCGAGTCAAAAAGCACCTGTGCTTATTAACATAGTTTACGAGCGAAAAGCTATTTAAATACTACATACCTACACTTAAAAAGTAAATAAAATAACGTTAGTGCTATATAATACCAGTTGTTTCAAGCACCCACCGCATTCAGGGTAAATAATTCGGAAATATATATTTTACGATGCAATTACGGTTGAAACAGAACAGTGAGCTGTGCGCCGATAGCTCATTAACTTTGTGTCGATTTAACTTCATACCAAAAAGCAAAATTCAATTGGCTTTGAAGACCCAAAAACTGGAGTATTTGAGTGTTGAAATAGGTCGCTGTCTGCGTTAGATTCGACTGGACTTTGCAATTTCCTCAAAGTTTGAGTTGGTTAATTTTTTAAACCAATCTTAAAAGCTCGTAAGTGTTTTGTTTAGGCGACGACAAAACTTTAACATTCTTGCATGTTGACTTTTCTATCTACTCTTATAAAAAATAAAAAATAACAAAAAATAGAAACCGACTTCTATACCACAAAAAAGTAAAATAATAATTTAAATATGTTGATTTCTTACATACACAGTACATAGTACATAGTCCTGAATTGGCGCTCAGCATACTTTGTTTGATTACAACGAAGAATCTATGTCCTACTAGTCATATACTCGCGCCGATATATCATATAGCGCCGACTTCAGAACTATGTACTATGTACTGTGTATGTAAAAAACCAACATATATTAAATTATTTTTTTACTTTTTTGTGGTGTACAAAACGGTTACTATTTTTAGTTAATTTTTTTTTCACGCTTTTTAGTGATGTTACACTTATATTTGTCTTCATATAATATCACTAATTTTGCTTCATAAATATAAATTTACACGAAAGCTTAAATTTAAACGTAAATACAAACGTAAATTCAACTTCCAGCATAAATGTAACATTTAGTCCTAAGCCATGAATAACAAAACTTTTATAAATTATGTAGTGGTGAATAACGGTTAGGTCTGTATTTATATGAACTGGGCGCACACGCTCGCGGGGCGCTGCCGCGTCCTGCTCGCTTAATTTTATGTTTTCTATTATGTTACAACCTAACCCAATCCATAAAATATACATCACTATAGATCAACCTACTCCTAAGCTATAAATTAGACTTGCAATACCCTGCATTATCAGGTTTGAGGAGTTGAAGGTCAAAATTTTCATTTTATATCTCTGCTTAGCAATCTTATTATATATCAGTAAGCGCCAAATAGCCAACATTTATGTTTAGGCCTGCAGTACCACTGCATCATCAGGATTGAGGAGTTGAAGCCAATTTTTTCATCGTAGTCTCTGCTTATCAATCTTATTATATATCCGTAAGCACCAAATGGCTAACTCTTATCACTTGGGCTAGCAGTACTCTGCAACATCAGGTTTGAGGAGTTGAAGGTCAAAATTTTCATCTTATAACCAAATTAAAATGGGATCCAACAGGAAGCACCAGAATGTCACTATCGGTTCGTCACAACGTCAAGATCGGTGCATCCTAACCACAGTTTTCGATGTAACAAACATTAAAAAATACAGTCGAATTGAGAACCTCCCCTTTTTGGAAGTCGGCTAAAATACAGATTTTTTTGTCTACGCATACAAAATTTTGTATATTAATAATCTGGAGATTAAATAGAAACCTCGACAAAGCATAACGAACGTAACGTCTTAATTGTACGTGCATTTTTATTTCATAAATACTAAAAATGTAATTTTAATAATACAATCAGATAATTTACATTACTCTTAACATTCGGACAGTTGAAATATTTTAGCAAAATAAGGGTAATCCGGCCGAAACCTCCGGCGGTTGGTCGGGGGCCAGTAACAAGGGTCGGGCAAACACGGCTCATTCATTACACGCCCTTAAATACACACGTTTTATCAACTGACAGTCCAGAATGACACATAGCCACCTATATATAGGGATTGCATGAAGCCCTTAAACCCTTAAAAGAGTGTAAACAAAACACGCTTTTCAGTGTAGAAAAATAATAACGTTGTAATGGAAGGATAAAATGCCCTGCAACTTGAATAAGTTTAACAGCAAATAGTGATACATTCAATTAACGATTATATACATAATATTTAAGGCAAATAAGTAAATGTTACTTAATGTAACGTAATTTTCATTTTTAAATTGATTATTATTAACGGCGCACGGTTTGAAAAACACTGTATTACGATTCAATGGAACCGACTGAGTGGAGTAAAAATTGAGGCGCTCATTATGCAGCGAAATAAATTAAATGATGTAACTTCTCGTATGTCATCAAAGAGCCAATACGTATTATCTGACATAAATAATTTTACCAATTTATTTCAAAAGACCGTATGTATAAATCAATTTATTAATTGGTGAGCCTTTTACGTTAATATTGTTAAAGACATCTGCATTTATCTGCAATATTAATATAGAAAACGAGCATACAGTCCACTTGACGGCAAGTGGCCATAGTAGCCCTTGGACATCTGTAAGACCCCAGGTAAGATCAGAGTATTGCTTAAGGTTAGCGACAGATGCGTTGCTACTCCTGAGGACTAAGTAGGAACGCCTCGAATAAGTATCAGCCGCACCTATTTCTAGCGAGAAGCAATTATTGCGTTTCGTTGGAAGGGTGTGGTAGCAGGCTCACTTATTTATAAGGCGACCATCTTAGTCCCATTCATTTAACATAATCGTCCGAAATGTAGAGAACGTAAAAGTTAATTCAAAGTTTTATTATGTATTGTGTATTATAGTGATTGTTATAATAATACATACAGATGCCGCTATAATATTTAAAAAAATGTATGTTTTCGTTTTTGTGACAATGGTTTCGAAAGTGCAATAAAGTGCGTGTCACCAGTATTTAGGTATTGTTTTGTCTCAGTGCAGTTGTTTAGAGCGCCGTCATGATTAGGGTTGCCACGTTTTTCAGCAATTAAGGTGAATTGGCTATAATAGGTAGACAAAAGTTACGTAGTTTAAAAATAAAGCACAATTTATGATTTTCCTTCATTTGTAACAACCGGGTCTCTACATTTTGACGAGCAAAAAAAAGGTCGCCAGTAAATAAAAAACAAACATATACGCTTTCTACACTCATAGCCCCACAGTAGGATTTTCTCCTGTGTCTGTGTCGGCGCCATGGACACACCAAGACGAATACACAAACACCCAGATCCAGAAGATAAACTAAACTCATCGTTCAGATGTCTGTCTTGCTGGGGATCAAACCCGGGACCCTCTGCGTTTCTGACCGGTATGGTGACCGCTCCAGCACTTTCACAAAAAAGGTATCGATAACTGTTTTTATCACAGATCATGCAAAATAAAGTATTTTGCGTATTTAATTTCAAATTTCAATTTAACCTCGAATGACAGAATGAGTACAATATTTTATTGCAAAACTGGCTGTGCTCCACGGTTTCACCCCCTATTACACAACAAAATAAAAACAAACAAACAGCGTGATGTAATGTAATAAATAATAGCCTACAGCCTTCCTGAAGTAATGCTCTATTCAACACAAAGTATTTTTTCAATTCGAACCAGTAGTTCCTGAGATTAGCGCATTCAACCAAACAAATTCTTTAGCTTTATTCTTTTGGTATAGAGGTATAGATACGGTTGGCAACCTTAGTCACGCCCCGCTCGTCCCGCTCGTAAACAACTTGTTACTATAATAACAGTTGCATAAAAGCTGAAAATAGAGTGATGCACCACTTGTTTAGTCTACTCCTCGTTTTTGAGTATTGCAAATTGTTATAAAACAATTTGCAGCAGCAGGGTAATGGAAAATATTTTTTTTTTTTTACACAAAATAAGACCGACTTCCATGCCACAAAAAAGTAATTCAAATATGTATTGGTTTTTTACATATTCTGTACATGCTACACAGTCCCGAAGTCTGCGCTCAACATACTTCGCTAGATCACGACAACGAAACTATGTTCTACGCGTATATGAACGCCGACTTCAGTTCTATACACTATGTACAGTATATGTAAAAAACCAACATATTTATTTGAATTATTTTTTACTTTTTTGTGGCATGGAAGTCGATTATTATTTTTTGTTAAAAAATTGTTTTCACGCTTTTTAGTGATATACTTATATTTGTACTAATATAATTTCACTAATTTTGCCTTGTAAATATAAATGTATACATAAATACAAACATAAATACAAATGGTAATTCAATCCTTAATATGTAGAATTGTACCTGAACCTAAGCCACAACTTACAACACTTTTATAAATTGTATTAAGGTGAATGAAGGTTAGGTCTGAATTTATATGAACTAGGCGCTTTGTAGCTTATGCCGTTATTAATATCGAGCAAAAATCACATTTGTTGTATGGGAACTCACTAAATTATTTATTTTATTATGCTATTAGTATATGTTGTTATAGCGGCAACTGAAATACATCATCTGTGAAAACTTCAACTCTGTCTGTCTATCACGGTTCATGAGATACAGCTTGGTGATAGACAGACAGACAGACGAAGCGACGAACAACGGAGTCTTAGTAATAGCGTCCTGTTTTAACCTTTTGGGTAAGGGCCCTAACAAGAAAACATCTAACAGAAATACAACCCAACAGATTACGACATGGTCGCGGTTACATACCTATACTATATACCTACCTATATACCTAGTAGGTTAGGAGTCCATAGCAAACTAACAACGTGACCCGTAATTTATATAAGATATAAGCTATCTCTCGAATTGGATTAAACTGCACACGGTGTGCAATATTTCATTGAAATCGGTTCAGTAGTTTAAGAATTTATAGCGGACAAACACCGTAATACGTAATTTATGTAAGATATAAGCTATCTTATCTTTCAAATTGTATCGTACTGCACACGGTGTGCAAATTTGATCGAAATCGGTTAAGTATTTTAGAAGTTCATAGCAGACAAACAACGTGGCACGTAATTTTAAAGATATAAGCTACCCTATCTTTCAAGTTAGATCAAACTGCACACAGTGTGCAAATTTTATCGAAATCGGTTCAGTAGTTTAGGAGTTCAAAGCAAACAAACTATGTGACACGTAATTTGTATAGATAAAAGATATCCTATCTTTCAATGTGAATCAAACTACACAGTGTGCAAATTTTATCAAAATCGGTTCAGTAGTTTAGGAGTTCAAAGCAAACAAACTATGTGACACGTAATTTGTATAGATAAAAGATATCCTATCTTTCAATATGAATCAAACTGCTTACGGTGTACAAATTTGATTGAAATCGGTTTAGTAGTTTAGGAGTCCATGGCGGACAAACAACTTGGCGCGTAATATGTATATTATTAAACTATCCTATTTTTTAAAATGGATTAAATTGCACAAGATGTGCTAATTTGATTGAAATCGGTTCAGAAGTATCAAAATTTACCCTGAACAAACAACGTTACACGTAATTTATATATATTAAGATATTATAACACTTTCATGTCACTATGTTGATGCAAACTTAAAAATAGCTTAAAAGCGCTTAAAAATCGTTCCACAAATAAATTATAATGAAAATAAAATACTGCTGCAATTTGTGTCTGCAATTTTTTTTCCGTAGGATTTTTTGTTTTCATAATAATAATCTTATATGTACATATAAACTTGATAGATGAAATTCATATTAATGGTAACTTTCGAAGATTCTGGACTGGGGATAAATTATATTTTTAACCCTACCAATATCATTGTTAAAATGTTTAAATATTCTAGTTTTTATTATATGTAGTTCGAATTAATATATCAATAACTTAAAAAAAAAACTGAATAAACATTTCCCCTGACAAGAATAATAAATTAAATTAATGTACTTGTTTTCTCGGATTCCAGGAAAATACGTAATGCGTCACCGGCACTGCAAATTAAGCACTATTTTTATATTTTTTCACTCTTACATGTCTGACCAATGGAAAAGAAACTAAATTCACATTAAAACAAAGCCAGCGGCTACAAAACTCAAACAGCATTCCAACATAAAGAATATGAGCATGTACTGAACTTTGACCCTACATCTCGGATGTAGGTACTTGTAAATGAAATGTGTGAACGTCGTAACGTGTGTCGTGCGGTGGTTTTCATAAATTTACAATGCGGCCGCGCTAAAATAATTCCCCCCGACGTATTTACATAAATCCCGCGGAAAAACTCGGCAGTCATTTGTATTTTCGCGAGACGTTTGAATTATGTATTGCGAGAACACGTCCTGTACGTGAAAGTTTTGCATTTATCGGAAGTTTGTTGTCTTAATTATGATGGCTCGTATATGAATGCAAAATATTATAAAGTTCCTAAATGATCAAGTTTACTCTGTTAGATATTTTAGAGATATGTTTACATATACTGTGTCATCTGTACTTCGAATTAATTGTAAATTCGGACAATTATTTTAGTTTTTAACTAAATCAAATGAAAAGGTTTCATACTGTAATGTACGAATTAAAAATGATTCCCTTTTTGCATTTCCGACAGGAGTCATATAGGAGTTTCAGTGCTTATGAGTAATATTTGCGGCTGAAACTGTTGTTTTAAGCCATGTACTGCTATGTACCTGTGTTATTTAAAAATTGAAGTGAAATCACATTTCACAAACTTTAAAATCCCAAACAAAGCTTTACGTTATAAGGCGCAGATGGGACTCCACCGGCCCCTATGTCATCAAAAAAAAAGCGAAGCAACGACCCTCCACCTCCCTTTGGTACTTGCGTAGGTAATACTTAAATTACTTATTTCAAGTGCGTTTAATTCTATTCTCCTCCTAACACGGTTAAAATACACGGTTTCTGTAGGATACAATTGTTATGCTATCCCAAAGGACCCGTGATTTTTTTCGGGATTAAACTTAGTCAACATATTATTCCAGACTTTAATTTATCTCTGTGCTAAATTTTATCCAGATCCGTTCAGACGTTCTGGCGTGATTGAGTAACAAATATTCATCCATCAATCCTCACAAACATTCTTTATAATATTAGTAGAAGCTCGTTAAGCTTTAACGAGCTTCTTCTATCAAACAAACTTATAACCGTTATATTGAAACTGTATTCTGGGTCACGAAACTGGACATTGGCCGTAAAATTCAAACACTACAAGTTGGAGCTATGAACGGAGACCGCTGAAAGCAGACAGCAATAAATACAGCAGCAGATATGGCATCGATTGCGGCAGTTCCGCCGTAAAGTGCATTGGTACTGAGTTACGGCGCCTGTAAACAGCAATAAAACGTCACAGCTAGTCCGGGGCTCGCAATAACTTCAATGACCGCTCTGTTCCCGGAATTAATCGGGGAGCACTTCTGTTTGGAATCTTGTGCTCTGACATCGCTACAGATTACAAAATTCATTAATATCGCTGCTTATTTAACAAAATGTTTGTACTTGCTTGTGTTACTGTGGAATTAAAAAGTAGGTGATGATTTTCATGTAGGTATGGAATAATTATGTGTATTTGAAGTAACAACTTTTAGTAATAAAAGAAGCATGCGAGAATGCGTTGAGGTTAAGTGTACACTGTCGATGCTGGACACCTAAAGCAAATTCTATATAGGTCCCTAATCTTTCTTAAAGTAACCAATTTCTGCATTATAGGAGCAGTACATACATAGTGCCGTTGTTTTCTTTATTAACAGCAGCGGTAATTAACTAATGCGTTGCGTTTCAAGAGTCGTTACAACGCGTTTATTGGTAATATTATATCATCGGTTAGACCACATTCACATTTGTTACATCAAATTCATAAAAAAGACCTTACCCATATCAATGTGATAAATCGGACGTGACGTAAGACTACAAAAGTAAATGTACAAAAGATTAATTACAAAAAATATTATCTCCGCATCATTGTAATCCTTTCTCCCTGCTACCCGCCAGTACCTGCAACCCATGTCTCGAAGGTCCACACCGCAGCGACAGTTGGAGCATACTCCGCCCCTCCGGTCAACACTGGTATGGTATTTAACTTCTTCAAATTTAAATTATTACATCTGACATTTAAGTTACTGAAAATTTTTATGGTTTTATAGATGCCAAAGTAATATGTATATATATTACTAGCTGCGCCCCACGGTTTCACCCGCGTATTAGTTACTACAAAGAAAACAAATTTATGTATTTATTTGGATATGAATAAATATTATATTTATATAAACAACTTCGCAAATAATGCATTATGTTGGAAAAAAATTGGTTAGCATATAAAAGGGTACAG
>MOOZ01000469.1:36329-47866 GCA_002930495.1 Cecropterus lyciades | reverse complement strand
GATATTACTCAGTTCTTCGATTAAACCGGTAATTTATGTAGTATGTCCACGTAATAGTTAAAATAATTTGTTTGAAACCTTAGTACAATTGCAATGGAATTTACATGCACCGTTCATATCTGAACATAAACACTTTTGGATCCCCGCTAGGACGCTATAATATTTCTTTATATTTTATATGGTGAATAACAAGTTAAATGTGCATTTTAAAACATATGTTTTGCTTAATATATTTGCGAAGGAAAGCTAAGACAGATTAGTAAGCTTTTCTTTAAATAAAATCTTAACTAACCTTACCTTTAAATCGAAGAAATATTTAATCGATTATTGTGTTTCACAGAAATGAAAACCAATCTCTACGTGAGCAGCCATGTAGACCAGAGTCTACTAATACTACAGATTGTATTCGCATAAGGTCTCGTCTTCTCAGTGGGATCGTAATGGGATAATGAAGACGACAAATTTTCAGTAGGACGTAAATCTAAATAATCTCAAAATTTCTATTAGACAGCGTTTCCATTCCGCGGTGCGGAGAGGTCGAAGGTTCCAGTTAAATATTCATAGCGGCCCGCAGCGGCCCGCATTACTCGAGCACCCCGCATCCATGGTTAATCCTGCCTCCCGTAATCCTTTACATTGTTTACGAATAACCGTAATAAGATTAGAGTGGGAGTTTCTCGGTGAAAGTAATAGTTTTAAGTGGCGCGTCCTGGCTTTGAGGCGCGCCGACAGATACAACCCGTTACGGTATTTGTAACTGTAATGTAAAACGTATCTGTATGTCTGGAGTTTTGGGACTTGGAATTAGATCTGTGCTATTTAGAATATAACATAAGTTGTTGCTCTTGTACGCGTGTAGTTAGGCAGATATTAATGTAAGGCGTCCGAACTTTAGGGAGCAACGCATTTATTATCGACCTAAGATATGCTGTCCTAGTTGTAGTCGGAGGGCATATCTATGGGTACTTTGCGAATGTCTGTAGGATAAGTTGCTCATCTGTTGATTTCAACTTAATGAAAGAAGTTATCGCCGGAAAAAAATGTATGGGCTGGACAATACTATCGGTTAATTAGTTGTCAAACGGACAAGATATGACAAAATATTATCGAGGACTGAGGGGGTTGGCAATAATATATTACGATGGAGAACGATGGAGAGCGTACAAAGATCAAGTGTTTTAGTGAAAAGTTATATCTTATTATTATGATTTTATGTAATTGGTAAATAAATGAAATGTCAGCGACGGTGATAATGTGAACTGTTACAATTATTTTCACATTCCTGGTCTCTGCGTCCGATTACCCATGCAAATATTATGGTTATTCTTATACGCTTTTGCGTCATTAAATGTATGTGAGGCAAAAGTGTTTAAATATGTTATATCCTGATACATGTATCAAAAAACATAAAAATAAGTATGTTCATCACGCACAGCATTTCCAAACATATCATTGATTGATTAGGACAATACAAACGTAGGCAATATGACAAAGTATCACGTCTCGTCTCAGCATAGTGTCAAAGTTACTGTTACTAACTTGTTTCAACTTCATAAGTTTACGCTAGCTCTAATGTATCACCTTTAGTAGTGTGAGGTGTCACGCGGGTCACGGCCGGGAGGTCGCCAGTCTCCTGCCTATCAAATGTCATTAGCATAAGCTTGCGTACCTGACTTTATCATTAGATAAGGACCTCAGGGCGGATGATAAATTAAGCAATAACTCAGACGCTCCACTATGTTTTATGGTCTAATATTGAACATGATGAATATTCGACCTTTCCGATCGCTTCGTAAGCATGTGACACTTTCGCCTGAAAGCATTGAGAGTAATATTTTATTTTACGGATTAGGAAAAAATGTGGAAACAATTTGTAAGTTTATTACGCAATAGATACCTACATTTCATTGGAAATCTCATCTTGGAAATCAAACAATGACAACCTTAAAATAGCAGCTAGCCTGAAATAGCAAACGTAAAGTGAGTGGTTACTGCCGTCCATGGACGTCTAAAAGCAGGTTCATAGAGAAGATTTGACGGCGATTGTAGAAGCGTTGCTACACCCGAGGTGGTCGTCTCATATGAAAGTAAGCCGGTGCTACCAAAAAGCAAGAATCGCTTCACGTTTGATGTAGGTATGGAGGTTCACCCCCCCGGGCGAACAACACTGGTTCTACTGCCTGGTGGTTTTTAACCGACTTCCAAAAAAAAAGAAGGTTCTTAATTCGACTATATTTTTTTATGTTTGTACTGTGGGCACCTCACCCACATTTCATATTTTAAGTGTATATAATTTATTCATATATTTCAATTTACACATCCACTAATACATTATACATATATTGTCATTTAATTACATTTATATACAAATTCATACATACACATGTGTGTATGTATGTGTATGTACACATACATACATAGTGAAACAAGGCCAGCGACACATTTGTACATGAGTTAGCCATTTAGTGCTTCAGATATATAATACGATTGCTTAGCCTCTGCTTAGCAATCGTATTATATATCCGTACGGTACAGAGACATGAGACATCAAATTGGACCTTCAAGTCTTCAACCCTGATGATACAGAAGTAATTTGAATCAAGACCATAGAAGTTACACATTTGGTGCTTACGTGTTTGCAATAAGACTACTATGCGGAGAT
Organism: Cecropterus lyciades; assembly: GCA_002930495.1. Lineage (NCBI taxonomy): Eukaryota > Metazoa > Arthropoda > Insecta > Lepidoptera > Hesperiidae > Cecropterus > Cecropterus lyciades. Next base: position 45,204 of record MOOZ01000469.1, on the reverse strand, counting down.
ATAAGATGAAAATTTTGACCTTTTACTCCTCAAACCTGATGATGCAGGGTACTGGAAGTCTAATTTATGGTTTAGGATTAGGTTGAGCTGTAGTGATTTATAATATCTGGTTTAGGTTAGGTTGGAACATAAAAGAAAACGTAAAACTAAGCGAGCAGGGCGCGGAAGCCCCCTGCGAGCGGGTGCGCCTAGTTCATATATAAATACGGACCTAACTTTTATTTACCACTATGTAATTTATAAAAGTTTCAATTTATGCAAATTTATATTTACGAAGTAGAAATAGTGACATGATATGAATACAAATATAAGTTTATCATCACTAAATAGTATGAAAAAAAAAATAACAAAAAAATAGAAATCGACTTCTATGGCACAAAAAAGCAAAAAAAAAAATTAAATACATGTTGGTTTCATCGGTTGGTTCGTTCATATTTTATACTTGTAGTACATAGATTCGTCGTTTTAATCTAACAAAATATTTTGAGCGCCGACTTCGGGACTATATACTTTGTACTGTGTATGAAAGAAACCAACATATATTTATATTATTTTTTTGCTTTTTTGTGTCATAGAAGTCGGTTTCTATTTCTTTATTAAAAAAATCGTATATAAGACCAAACGAACCACGAACAGAAATGTGGATCATCAAGAACGAGGTTTAAATGCTAGCTTAAATTCATTTATGTATGTATTAATATACAAAATATGTTCAGATACTTACGATTACATGAGGCATTAGACCGTTATCTCCATCATCACATTGGCACCAGGTCCCGGGTAATGGCGCGTATGGAAATTTTATGACGATATTAAACCTTTTTATATCACCTATCGGCCGATTTATGCGCCTCCACATTATTATATTCCGAGGACAGAAAGACGCCGGCTTCATCGTGATCGATTAACGAGAGCAAACTGAAAATAGTTGAGGCTACCTAGTGGTTGTAAATGATAATAACAAATTGGTTATGTTGATTTGTCTATCTGATGTTTAATATTTACCTTTTTATTGAATTACTCCTATCTAAAGGGCTTCTAAATTGTAGCCGATCGGATAGCTTGAAAACCCTCTCAGTGTATTACACATATAGTTCTAATTCTTAGAAGCTAGAATTCCAAAAGTTTACCTCGCTATTGTAATGCAGAAACTAGCTTAAATATCACTTATTATATTATGTACGAGTTTATTTCTAGTTTCACGTGGCATAGCAGCCAAACCAGCTAGCTAAGGTGATCCATAGTAATGCCTAAGTAAACAGGTAATTTCCCTTCTACAATAAAATGATCTAATAACAGATCAAAAGTATACATTATTACATATGGTATACACTAATATACTCGATTAATATACATGAAAACATCTGATCTCTACAATGATAATGCGTGTAAGCATACGTAATATGGATCCGCTAGTATTTAATCGCGGTAGATATATGTTTCATAGTGAATCGTTACTCGTTTTCGGTGAGACGATCAAATAGGTTACCTAAATTGATTCTTTTACCTGTAACTACACAGGCGACTCCGTGATCGATGAAAACGTATCAGGTACAATTTACTAATATTATACAAGTCTACTTTATAATTCATATATATAATAAAAATTAAAGTTCGCATATCTACATCACATATATTAAAAAAAAACGTAATAATATTTTTTCTATATTTGTTAGAATTTTCATCTGTCAGTTTGTTATTGTGAACTCGTATCAAAGCTGCTAAATTTAAAAAAAAAGGATTCAAAATATATTCATAGTATCTACAGACAACAGTCACGAATAGTTTTCATATAATTTCAAGTTGTTACATTTGTTACATTCGGGTATAACCACGGCACACAGCTGGTATATATTATGTTTGCAGAGTGTACCTACTATTGATGGATTTTGCGCTACAAAAAGACATATTGTTGTGTCTATTGTCTCCAATTAAATCTCTTTAGATGCCGAATTGCTGTTTTATATACTTCTTACTAGGGGTGTGCGAATATCGTTCGAATAGAATCGAATCGAATCGAATCGGATATTAATACTAATATATCGAATTATTCGAATATTTTTCGAACAATTGGGGTACTTTTGAATAATTCGAAAATTCGAATTATACGATTCGAGTTTCAAATCGAATAATAATATTCGATTCGGTACGAATAATTCGTATGTTCGAATTATTCGCACACCCGTACTTCGTACTCTATTGATGCGTACATTATGTATGGCATTTGTATGAACGGTCTAAGCAACAACAACAGCAACAATGTTGTAAGAGATGGTTCTGATACATATAATATAAGAAGATGTTTATGGCGTCGTTTTTTAAAAAGGGTAGGCTATTAGCTGAACAGCTAATCGAGCTACTTGCGTAATCTATATTATTTTAATAGTTGAAACATAATATCATAATTTTACTATCAAGATCCGGATTCCGATGCGAGACATAAATAACAGTATAGAAAAGAGTAAGAAAGGTAATGTGGCTCCGAATAGGATTCTCGTTCTGGTAACAGAAGGCCGAAAACAAAAAACCAACAGCTTAAAACGATTTTTTTGTTCATAATGTTAAATTTAATTTACTGCTTTATATAAGTTTTTTTAAATTATATAGCCTATGTCACTCTACTGAGACGATTTTAATGATACGTCTAATGATATCTTCTTTCTATATGGAGTTGCTAACAACTGTCCTTGGTCGGCATTGACCATTTGTCAGGATGATGATTTCCTGATGGTATAAAATTGAAGTAGCAAACGAGCATGCAGTCCACCTGACGGTAAGTGGTTACTGCCGCCCATGGACATCTGGACATCATGGACAACTTCATATAGATCAGAGGTTCTATCTGAAGTCGATCACAGATGCGTTGCTACTCCCGAGGACTGTGATGGTCGTCTCATTCATAAGTGAGCCGGCAACCACAACCTTCCAATGAAACGCAAAAACTGCTTCACGCTAGGTATGGTGGTGGTACCTCTTCGGTCAAACAACATTGGTTCTACCTGTCAAACTTATTTCCTTCCAAGGAAAATCTTACCCTTACGTTCAAAGCAGAATACGAAAGATCATTAGGTCACCCGCTGTTATTAGACATCAATATAACCTGTATCCGTTTTATAATCATAACTACATCTATACTTGGCCTTAGTAGCAATTGCACACATTCAATACTTTTCTGCAAATTTTACCCGACTGCGTCAGAAGAGCGTATGCACGTATGAATATATGTTTGTTTGTTTGTTCGTTGGTATGTATGACCATTTTTTGGGACGGGCCACAGTCCAAATGGTTTGACGGATTGTTAAATTTGACGGATTATTAAATATGACGTGGAATTCTTAGTCGTCAGTGAGTAAACAAAAAATTGAAAAAGGGACTTTTTTTTCATTATTGCCATAATTATAATAAAAGTTATTATAAAAAACCCGCCTGCTTAAACTGAAAAAAGAAAAATAAGTAGTCTGAGGACTTTGAATATACGGTATATTTAAAGACTTTAGACTACTTAGTTAAGTTGTGCTAAGTGAAGTTCAACTATAAATTCAGTGAACAAGCCCGCAAACCAGCCCTACTGCTGCATCTCTGTCCTAATTTTGTTTGCGATCGGCTGTTTGCGGCAAACAGTGTAAGCGTTGAACAATAACAAGCTGGGCAAACAACAGCCGCGTTACATAAACATTATATGTGTATTTAATGTACCTACTGTTTAAATACGAATGCATCTTTACAAGTACATATACGCGAACGTGAAATCTATTTGATTGCTACAATTTTATATGGTATTTGAGTAAAATTTCAGTTATACCATTTGGGTTTACTCATTTGTAAATGTCTCAGACATATACAAATCAAAGGACACGAACAGGATAGAAATCAAAATTCGACTTCAAATCAAAGCTAGTAGTCACTGTCGCCCATGGACATGTGTAACCAAAACCATAAGATGAGTCTTAAATGAGGATGGGTCGGGTTTCGTTGCTACTCCCAAGGACTGATTGTAAGCTGGATTGTCTCGAGTATGTATCCCTTACTTCAAAGTATTCTACCACTCTTGAGGCATACGTAGAAAATATATTAAGGTATTTGAGTATAAAAATACAGCAATGTACACATTTTGTCGTGTCAACGGTTCTTAATGTGAATAGATATGTGTAACTAGAAGCAGCGGCAGGCGGTCCCGCGGGCGACGTGCGGCCGCCGGACACGCCGCAAGCAACCGCCTACAGACCTAGAGCTTCACGGCTAGAGTTGACTATTGACGCGGAAATGTTCATGTTACACACCCTGAAGCATTCGATAGATTAATGGAATATTTATTTATTGCTAACAATTTGTGTTTCAGAATTCTTAAGGAAATTATGGTGAATTGCCGTTACGCGAATTCTGTATCGAATTTATCTAAATACCTTGGATACACACTATGAATTGAAACGAAATGCTAAGAATTAGTACCGCCATGGTCAAGTGTATAGCTAAAACGTCTCTAAAATTGTATGCACACTATTTCATAAAATTCGTTATCATTTGAAGGGATATTCTTTACCTTATTACCTTTTTCGGTTCATAAAATACACATAATGTTTTTTTTTCAGAAATCTGTTAAATAGATGTGCTGTGATGTAATGCTGATGTTCTATGGCGACGATTCTACCTTCGATGCACGTTAAGATACTAATCTATGTAAAAAAATGAGACTCATTTATCTGGATAAAATCAAATATTTCAATACAATCCAAAAGCCTCAAACACGCGTAAAAGTACGGTCCATATAAAATACTGTATTTCTGTATTACGGTTGCACTGACCGGAGTGCGTATTGAAGATGGATGAAGCAATTACATATCAGCACGTGGTGAGTCAATCAGTAAATAACTTCGGATAAACATTTATATCGGATAATTACCAGTTGCTGCAAGCTGCCACTTATATATACGATTCACCTTCAAAATGAAAGGGACGGACGATTGTCGAAGCGACTATTAATACAAAATATATGTAGTAATTCCTCCGTGCAGCCTTTAATTGTGCGTCCACGGTCCCGATTAGCATAATCAAATATTTGTTTGAAACAAAAAGGTTCATTACGAGCCAGTCCTAACCAAATAAATAAATTATAATAGCCACCGTTTTGCAAACAAGCCGCGTACAAGGGGACAGATGAGTTTTTCTTATCGGCTCCGGAGTCAGGCAGCGCTAATGGTTATAAATGGAGAAGTGTGCGTGGTAATGCAAATTTGGGTAAACTTAGCCAAAGACAGTCAGCTCTGAGCCCTAAAACACGTCGTGTTTGCCCTCGGTATCAGTGGGGAGGCTCGGGCACACATATCTTTATAATCTATTTAGTAATGTAAAAGGGAGGCGGTAAATAAGTGTAAAAGCCTAAAAGGTAGTTACTATGCGAGGAATTTGACGATGTCAAAAGGTTGAAATTTTGGCGTTGGAAATGCGATATGCTTTTACATAAATAATATGGTCAATCTGGGGTTTAGGTTACTTTAATAAGAACTTACGAGCACCAATTACTTTATATTATAGTAAACTATTTTATCTCCGCGGGTTTGTTTCTATGGAAATATTTCTTTGTATGACTTTAGCGTTTTCGTTTCATAAAGTTAATATTAATACAGAGAATTTCCGTCTGTCATAGTATGCTATCTCATGAAACAATAACAAGACATACTGAGATCAAGAAAAAAATAATAATAACAGGGTCCCCATACTAGAAACTAATATTTGTCGACGTGATTCGGTTTGTTTCTATTATATAATACCATGTAAACACATAAAATTTTTACAATGTACAATGCATTGTCTAATTTTTCTGTACTTAAACCACCACGGAATGCGCTTTGCCAATTACTTTAAGTATTAGAAAATACTTCAAATATTTATTTACTGACACTTTAAGACTTTTTAATACGAGTATAGAGGAGATACCTGTAACTTGCAGTGCGAATAAATGAGTCAATGGATATGGTTACATGTTTATTATTATAATTGTAATATGTCTGTAGGTGAATTAACTCGATGTTGCGTGATAGTGAGCCACACATTACATCATTCTAGCAGTAATGCGGTCCACTTCAGTCCCTCGCGGGCGATCGGAGCTGGAATTAATTAAATTTAGTTTCTAGTCGTAAGTCCAGCGAGCTGCGGTGTCGCCGGCGGCTCAACCACCTCCGACGGCTCTCGAGGGTTAGCGAATTCCAATGTTCAATTCTAATAATGTAATCGATACAGTATATTATAGTCTTAGCTAAGAATTAGTGAATTAAATTTATTTTCTTGTCTTGTAAAAAAATCAATAAATACAATATCTGATTCGAGACTAATTTTTTGACAGAAATTATAAATTTTGTAATGATAAGATACGGGATTAATATATTTACCGTCGATACTTGCAACAAGTCGAAATATGAGCAGTGAAGTAAATATACCAGTTAAGGCATCTACAACTAGTCGTGGAAGGGATTCAAGTGTGTGTATTCCTTGACTATCTCTTGAAACGAATGAAAACTGTGCATGTAAACAAACTAGCGTTACTGAGAATACATGCGAGGAGCGTGAACAAAACTACTGACAGAAATATACCATTACGCAAACACACCTCATCATAAATCCAAAACCGGCAATCATATAATATTCATAGACTCATTACCTCGGGATTAGATATATTAGTGGGATTGACGCTGATGGCTTAATAGTCCTAATCCATCAAAGTGAATCTCTCGTGATTGACTTCTCAATGCAGTAGTATGTCATTATATTCTAAAAATAAAAACGATTACGTCTCATTTTCAAGATTCAGCAGTAACTCATCCAAGAAGACAAAATTTAGTAACATCGAGAAATATTCCGCAATATGTAAAAAGGTTGTAAATCCATTGTTTCCTTTCTTCTAGTTCGCTACTTATTGTTATCTTCCAGTAACAATGTCCTGTGGAAGTAGACATTCCATTGCTTTCTGATAAAGACTATAGTATTAGAAACCCACCTGTCACAAACCTCTGAGCTGAGCTGGAACTTATGTCCTATTTTGGGTGGCAATACTATGGCAATGACTTCATCCAATCCAGAATTGACTCTTATCTACCTATTTTCTTTCAAAAGCTTTAAAAGGTATAGGAGCTCATTTAAACTCTTAAACTCATTGCTATTTGAATTCGTCAAAGGTCACGATTAAAGATAAAAAATATGGAATGTTTTGTCTTTAATCGAAGAAAAAGTTTTCATGAAACAAATAATTTGTGAAATTTTTTATCGTAACTAATTATTTACGTTCATTGCAGGATACCTATCTGACGGTTGCCGCAGTTCAATACTCACTCATCATTGATTCCCGATTCCCGGGGAGACGTAATTACGTCGACTATTTGCTATTCACATTAGTTATGAATCCAGTTACTCGATATTCTACCAGTGATTGAACATTGTACCCGTAATGTTTCCTATTTCAAATTAACAAGCAAGTCATGGGCGTTAACATATTATTTTACCAAGCATCGCCATTTATTTTTAATCAGACAAAGTATGACACACTTGCTCTATTTTTCCCTGTTTGAAGATAATACACATTAAATATCAAATTACATTATTTAATTTTCTGCTCATGGCTAAGTATAGTGAAGTGCAGCTGTATCTTGTCCTTTTTCCTGGCACATGCCATTTTTCTGGTCGAGGCTGATATCTGATTTGAATTCGCAAACAACGTATTACGATTTCTGAAGTAGGTAGGTGTATAATTTTCTTGCTTTTATGTAAATTATCAGAAATACGGCGATAAATGTTGAAGACGTCGCACAAAAATCTCTCAAACTGGGAACTTTCCACGCGAACGCCGCGTAAACTAGCAAAGTTACAGTTGAGTAATGTACTAACGATTTTAACATCTATAAAAATGCTACAAATAAGTCAGTGATAGCATATCTCTATCTCTTACGGTTGACTTACAGTAACCACTTTTATGTTCAAAATTTTTTTTTTATTTTTTATTTTTATTTTAAATTTTTAATTAAAACATTTCGTCAAATCTATTTTCTTTAGTACAGTATTAATCCTTATCCAAATTAATATGTTAGTTAGCTTAGGCATTTGATTCAGATTAAAATTGCCCCATACATTATATCAATCCGATTAATAGTTTTTGAGATATCGTCGTTAGAAGTAATTAGCAGCGAAACATTTAAAGCTCGGCGAGCCTGCATTATTTCCTTTAGATGCCTACGGCTAGTCCGTCCCCTCTGCCCCGCATCACTCGACCGCCTGCTCACCTATATGTCTGTTTGTAATATCAAAATAACAGCTTGTTACCAAATTCATATAGAAATACGAGTATAGACGATACTGGTAACAAATATCAATTATTAAAATTTTTGTCTGTCTGTCTGTTTGTTCTGGATAATCTCCGAAATCATTGGATCTATTTAGACGGGATTTTCACTGGTAGGTAGCTGATGCTATAGGGCGTAACTAAGGCTACTTCTATTTTAGAAAATGTAATTAGGGTATCGCACAAGAAATTAAAATCTTAGAAACCGCGCGCGCTCTACGCGCACGCAGCCAGAGTCACTGCCGCTAAAATTGTAAAAGATCTAAAATTTCGGCTATATGTAACTATGTCAACTTACAATTTTAACGCGGGTATAACCGCAGGGCTTAGCTAGTCTAATTTAAATTGAAAAAAGTTGACATTCTTTTAAAATAGTTGTAGTTGTTGTTGTAGTTTCTAGTTTATTCGGTGATAACACAACGACTGTACCGATTTTGACCTTTAAAGTAGTATAAACGAGTGACTTTAAAACTTATGTAGAAGTCCTCGAAAACCTGGAAAATATAAACATTTTTATAAAGCATACAACGTTGCCGGAGAAAGGCTTGT
>MOOZ01000467.1:159287-175919 GCA_002930495.1 Cecropterus lyciades | reverse complement strand
ATACTGTAAGTGATAATTACCACCTATGGACATCAGAGATTAGTAATCATCAAATAGAAGAGTTGTTTTAGCTAAGGTTAGTCACAGAAGTGTTGCTACTCTGAAAGTTTATGTTGGACAGCTTGATGAGGCGATAGAACTCTTTGTGGTTCGACTCCGGAAGCACCACCGCCACACCTATTTCTGCCTTATAACAGCAGTGTTATGCGCTGCTGTGTTCTGGTCTGATGGGTGTGGTAGGGGAGACGTACTTTTCCGAGACATTCCATCTTAATCTAGTAGTAGCAACGCATCTGTGGCTAACTTTAGGTGAGAGTTTAATCTTACCTAGGGTTGATTACAGATATCCATGGGCGGCAGTAGCCACTTACCATCAGGCTCGTTAGTTACTTCCGTACTATAAAAAAAGTAAGCATCAAATAGAATAGGTGTTTTACCTAAGGTAAGTCACAGAAGTGTTGCTACTCTGAAAGATTATGTTGGAACGTATCGTGTAAGTCTCCTTTATCACACCCTTCAAAACCAGAACAAAAGTACTAAAAGCTGCTGTTATACAGAAATAAATGAATCTGTGATGTCTCCAGAGTTCAGCTACGAAAAATACTGCCATATTGGCAAAGATGAAGGTGGTAGAACTCTTTGTGGTTCGACTCCGGAGGCACCACCGCCACACCTATTTCTGCCTAATAACAGCAGTGTTTTGCACTGTTGTGTTCTGGTNNNNACTATAAAAAAAAAAAATGCTTGCCGACTCACTTTCATATGAGGCGACCATTTTAGTCCTTGGGAGTAGTGACGCATCTGTGATCGACTTCAGATATAACCCCTGTTCTATATGAAGTTGCTTACAGATGTCAATGGGCGGCACTAACCTCTTACCATCAGGTGGACTGCATGCTCGTTTGCTTCTTCAATCTTAAAAAAGCCTCAATTCATAGCTTGTATATATGCAAGATGTTAAGAATGTTTCGATAGCGTGATTTAGAATACAAGTGGCGCCATCTCTTGATGAGTTTCTGAAAGTTGCCACATAACGATTTACTTAGAAGTTGAGAACTTATTACGATTACGAAATCAAAAATAAAAGACCCGCTTTATATTTATTTTACTGAAGTATTGAACACAAACGAGTTTAAACCAACAAGAAAAATATAATACATTTAACCACAGTTAATAAATAAGTCGTAATTATCATCGGGGTCAAACGACAGCTGTCGGCAGTGGTTTTCTCAATTTTATAGTCCCACTTTGTCTTTACGAGCCACACTTATCTCGGTCTTGCAAAAAAACTTCGCAGAAACACTTGATACGAACGTAAGATTGTCAAAAAAATGTTGGAATTGGATTTTATGATCAGTTGATCACATAGAAACTATAGAAGGGAGAGTTTAGGATTTGACATTTTTTCATAATAATTTTTAATCATATTTAGGATTGCCAAACTTGTCAACTATAAATGTTTGCTATATTTGCTTAATAATGTTAAGATTCTTGAAAACAACAATATACCATGAAATTTTTTTTTAATTAAACCAGTCAGTATAAATTATTTTATATACATATATGTTTTCTATTTTTAGTCATTGAATTCGGTGCAAGTAGCACATTTTCACGAAAATAACATTAAACTCAAAAAAATGTGGTTATGCCTGAAAAGGCCTAAAAACACCTGAAAACTTCGATGGAATGTTTTGTTATCATAGGCGTCAAACCAAAATACAGCCATACTTATCACTGCTGTCATAAGGCAGAAACATTTGTGCCGGTATATGATATATATAGGAACGACAAAAATTACTAAAACGTAAAATGTTCTGACTAACAATAAAACAATAGCTTATTTTTCGAGTAAATTAAGAATTCAATGCTAGATCTATTCTCAAACTTTTTATAGCATGGATCTTTTAAAGGTTGATGGGTGTTATATAAAAAGGAATATATGAACTAAAGGATTAAAATGTAGAACAGGCGTTCATTTCATATTCTTAAACGCAATTTATATTTTATGGATATTATGTACCTACAGAAATATTCGCTTAATATCGCAAAAAACGCAGTTCATTGATTATAGGATATATTGTACTTAAAAATTATCAATAGACAATATTAATTTAATTCATAGTAATAGACTAAACAGACAGCAACGACAACGAACTGTCAAAATAATTCCCTCCATATACCTGTCAACAATCATGGCGGACACCTGTCAAATCTAAACAATCAATAAAATCAATCCAATTCATTGCAAGGTCGTTGACCTTTCACCTACCAACTCAAAAGAATTTGAAATGTATCTAACAACTATAAAATACAATTTTGAACGAATTGTTAAAAAGGTTACCAACAAACGGTCAGCTTAAAAGCGATCTTAACGTTCGGGAATAAGGTCATACGCATTGATTTTGTTTGGTTTTTGCCGGTACATCTGCCCGGCAGCTGCTTCGTGAGATTAGATCGGACTTGTCCATTCTAAATTCAAATCAGTTGAAGGGTTAATAGTTTTTCTATCTGCAAGGTTGGCCTTCTATCAGCGGCTAGTACCTACCTGGTACTTGATTTTTATTTTTCTTTGTCTTGTCTAGTGATTACAGCTGTTACTAATTAAAATATTTGAATAATTTTTTACTGTAATTAAATACTATTAATCTTATTTTATCTATATAATGTGACCGAGCAAAGTAAAGCAATGTACCTATACAAAAAAAATGTCTTATTTTTATGTTTAAATAACGCTAAATAACAACAATAAAAGAACAAAACAAATAAAACCAACATTAAGTCAGAATTCGAAGATATTTAGCGCTTGTCAGTAAATGAAATGCTTTTAAAAACCAATAAACGCCGTTTTGAAACGATAATCGATTTTGGAAAAAAAACATAAAAGTCGTCTTAAAACAGTTTTACGAGGTTCGACTGCAAATTTGCTACATAAGGCCTTTGCACAAAAAGTGCAACGCAGTGTGCAAAGGCATAACAGTAAATACCACAGAGCAAATAATATGTAGAAATTCTTCCACGATTTCAATTTACAAATCAGTTGTGACTTACTCTTTGAACTATTTATGGATTAAAGTTTAAAATATATATATGTTTTATTCAAATTAGATTCTTTACTGATTCTATTAACCTCAATAACTTAAAATTGATTCGTAGATACGGTGCGATTTTGCTGACGCAACTCTCAAATTTATTTCTTTTATTGAATTACAGTAGAATAATTTTAAGTTAATAAGTAATTTACAATAGATTAACAACTGATCCAATTTACTTATGATAATTATAATATGAAGAGGAGCTGCAATATAACTATAACAGTCTAATTCAAATTATTTTTACGATTAGTCCCGTGTACAGATCAATGACTTCATAGTTTTAAACAGTATTAGTGAAAAACATACAGATTACATTACGATAAAGCCACTTCTAGTTGATAGATAACTCTGTTAGCCAACACCTTAGGAATAACATTGTTTCTGATTTTAGTGCTGATTTGACTGTGACTGTCAAATAATTTAATTATTGGATTATAAAAGTAGTATAAAATAAAGTATTCATATTCTTAATAACCTTTTTCATTCCGATATATTAAAAATAGAGAATATAATAATATTTAATAGGATTTCAGAATGTAACCGATTTGCAATAAATATTTAAAAGCTTTACTTCAAGTTATTGTTAGAATTATGTAAAAATACCATTAAAGCAAATATTTAATATTTATAAAGTTGAACACACTTTTGATTAATTTGTGTTTTTCAAAATTGCAAGTTATAGCTCAGACATTTTGTGTCCGTTTATTTGACCGATTATGAAATTATTAGCACTTTTAATGGGTTCATTGAAAAATTCCTAATTTTCTTTGTTACATTTGCTGTATACGATCATCATATTTTGCCATAACATTCCGTAAAAGATAAAAACTAAACACATTTTGTGACAGCGCGCGAAACGTCGCCTAAACCATTGCAGATGCAACTCGCCGCAACATGGCGGACGATTCGGCGCTAGCCTATTATAAATAATTAATGATTCCGTCCGCTCTTATGCACGATAAAATGCCATTACGGTTTTCATCGGGGATTTGCAAAAAACGTCGAAAACCGCCGTCGCCCGAACCCGTCCGGGCAAAAAACGCGCTTAAAAGACTGCGCGGGCATCGCTGAAATTCCCGCGATTTCTTACTGCCCGGTCATTTGACTCCGGCCATTATCTGCGGAATTAACAACGGTAAAAAAACACCCATTCGATAAAGGTATATATTCGCTCGTTCGCGGTGTCGGGGACAGTTTTTGTGTTATAAATAAGGAGCACGGAAAGGGCGCGACGCAAGCGCCATCGCGGCGTAATTGCGCCAACTTTATAAATATTTCGCTCATGAAAATTCAGCGCAGTACTTTATGCTGAAAAACGCAGCCTCCAGCCTCATACGACATACAACTAAGTCGTTCAAAACATACTCGTATATTCTGAGTGTACAAACAATCATTACGTGCGGAATTCAAGTCGCTTTTTATTGGAAATACTACCACATTATTTTATAGTAAAAAGTTCAGAAATTTTTTATTTATACGATATTCCATTTTTGTCATACATACCAACCTATTGAAAGGTTTTTAATATAGTAAATATGTTTTATATAAACTCTATATAACTCCACAATGTATAAAAGCGTTATATTATTGTGTAAATGTATCTAGAAAAAAAAATAGAATACCATTGGGTCATAATAAAGCTATTTAAAAATATAAAGATAGACAAAGCAAAGTACTACGCCATCCACTGATTTATTGAACTTTTTTTTTATAGTATGGATGTAGCAAACGAGCATGCAGCTGACGGTAAGTGGCTACTGCCGGCCTTGGACACCCATAATCAACCTTAAGTAAGATCAAAGTTTCACCTAAGGTTAGCCACAGATGTGTTGCTACCCCTGAGGACTAAGATGGAATGCCTCGAAAAAGTATGTCTCCCTTGCCACACTCTACAGACCAGAACAAAACAGCGCAAAACACTGCTGTTATTAGGCAGAAATAGGTGTGGTGGTGGTGCTTTCAGAGTCGAACCACAAAGAGTTCTACCACCTTCAAAAAGTTTCTGTAAAAAATTAATCAATTTATTTTATGAACTTTATACTTTACGAACAACTTTCCAAAATCGTCATCAACACTTTGTAGCCTACCAATAAACGTTCTGAATAAAAACATTCTATTAATTATAAATAAACATCATATTATTTCAAAGTTATTTACATCAGACATAGTAAACACACGCGAAAAATGATTTGGTTAATTAATGAGTGCGTGACAGGTGCGCCGTTCGTTTAGACGTACTTTTGTGTGTGTGAGTGCATGTATGAATACAAATTGCAGGAAAAGCGATAGCAAGTAGACTTAGTTATACGGTTTTTTACAAACTCTAATTACGATTATCATCCTTTTTTAATCCTTATGATAACTATCTGCGTCCCTCAGCTTTGCTCGCGTTGACTTTGTAAGTTGTGATTGATAGTATTTTTTTTATTATTATGTAGTCCACCTGATGGTAAGTGGTTACTGCCACCCATGGACATCTGTAAGCAACTTCATATAGAACCCCCTGTTCTATCTGAAGTCGAGCACAGATGCGTTGCTGCTCTCGAGGAAGCTGGTCGAGTCATATTATAAGTGCGCCATAATATAACTAGTTAAAATTAATTGAACATAAAAATTGTCTTCATGAATAATCATTTAGATTGCCAAATTTTCAACCACAATCCACCAATCAAGAGGTGTTACAGTTTAATGTTGTCATGTTACTATAAATGTTGTTATTTTTATATATATAGAAGTAAATTATTAAGACCAGGAAATGCAATTCCAATTTACAGATACAAAAGAAGTAGCAACAACATACCGTTGCCTTAAAAAATGACATCCAACTCTATGGTTAAAAAACAATCATTATCTTTCAAGTTCCGTTCGACTCGAATGTGGCAAACAGAGCGGCATAATATCAAAAATGACAGATGCCTCACTGCCTCGAAACGATCGGACAGCTAACAAACAAAGCAAAAAATAAACCACAATTAAAACGATTTGCATATTCACACACGGCCTTTGTGGATAAGCTAACTCAAGAAAGGAGTACGAATGAAAGGGTCTACAAAAAGAGAAAAAAACAATCGTTTCGCTGTTTTTGAACGCATCTTTGCGTAACGACTGTTCGTTATTTGAATTGAATGGAACGGTATTGTCCGGTTGATAAAAGTGTTTTTGTCTATGATGAGATAGCGTTTTTTAATCTGTACATATAAACTAAGTTATGTGTCTGTCTGTGTTTTGTCTTTATAATCTTCTAAACTTATTAAACACGTTCATGGAAATATAATTATTGTATTTATAATATTTTCCGGACTCCCCGTAAAGAAGTGTTATTGTTTTACAGAGTAGTAAAGATATTTTTACGGACTGAAAATATTTATACATTTCTATATTTTTAACAGACTTCAAAAAAGGAGGAGGTTCTCAATTTGTCTATTTTTTTTATTATTATCTGTATTTCAAATCATGTCAAATCAAAACGAGTGAGTTTAATTGATTGTCCGAGTCTACAGATAACATTTACGCTTTTAAATTAAAATCCATCTCCCGAAAAGTATAACAATTCAAAGTTATGTTTTCCTTTTTTTTAATGCAGGCGAAAACGCGTGTCTTCGCTAGTTAAAAATACAGCTGTAACTAGAAAAATATTCATTCGTAGTTTTTCAATTGTCAAATGATAAAGCCTCCGGAAGTGCAGGATAGTTATGGCGACATGCATTTTTTACAGCGTATGACGTTACGGCGAGCTGTATGAAAATTGGTAAAAATCTCCATATTATGCAGATTTTTACGCTTCGCCAATGTTAAGGAGACATGCTCGTTTATATCTTGTTTCATTTCCAAAAGTTTTTTACAAATGATTTGTTGTCGTTTATATTTTATTTAAACAATCGAGGTATGAGAAATAAATCTTTTATTTTTTAAGTCATATTATTTATATAGAGTAAGAAAATGATTGAAAAATCTGTTTTTAATATGGCTGCAGATAATACTAATAGCGGCACATACAATTCAGTCGAATTTTCAGCTATTGGATCATTATCTATTGATTAAGATTTAAACCAATTATTATTTGTGCAATTCACATACAGCAGAAGTGAAACTTAATCATTATAAATAAATAAATCGATTATATAATCAATGCAGCATATTCGGATATCAAATTGGCATAAACCAAACTTGAGCTCTATATTCTACAAAGTAAAATCGTTAGCGCGATTCAGAATGGGGCTACAACGCCATCTAGTTGTAGCGCCGGCAAGTACTTTCGTAACGCATTATCTTTTCATCGAGTTTAAAATCAAGTTTTACTGCAAAATCCTAATCATACCCTAACATACGTTAAAATATGATACTGATACTATTATTCTAATATTATAATGTGTTAATATTAAGAATCAAAATGAAATAGTTTGAAAACTATTTAAGAAGATATTCCCCTTAACTTGTTCAAAGCTTTGGCTCCGTCTGGTCTGCCGTTGAAAAACTAAAATAAAAATGGCTTTACGCCTTAAGCGGGTTCCGTTGTCAGATATATAAACCCGTTACGACTAATGATTACTTTTTATACACAAAAGTAATTAAAATAAAATATAGTCTATAGTTTTTTGTTATAAGAGTACAAGTATATGTATTATTTTCATGTTTTCCAGACAACTTAAGGTTTAAAGATTTGTTTATGTGGAATATTTTGTATCTTGTTGTAACAAGATAACGAAATAAGTGGTTTAAGTTATGTTTTTAATTTTTTTATCTGTACTTCTTTCAATACATTATGCTGATTAGATTATCCCATATAAATGGATCGAATAGAGACATTAATATTAAAAATAGAAATCATTTATTTCACTTAATTTTGTGTGTACCGGATTATATAATCTCTTTTCCATACATATTTTATTTTGTTTATTTAATGAGTACATACATTTTTTTTCATTCATTAAATCTTTAAATCATTTATTAAATTAAAGCATTTATTAATTTGTCAGCAAGGTATTTATTAATTTGTCATTTTCTGTATGTATCAATAAATCCACTTTATAAGAACATATAAATTTAACATTTATTTATAACGGCAGATACCTAAGGTCAGGAGTAGATGCATCACTACCTCTGAGGACTAGGTCGGAATTCCACGGATAAGTATGCCTCTCTTACACACATTTCAACCAAAACAAAAGATATAAACACTATTTTTATTGTTATAACTACACGCTATTATTATAAGACAGATATAGGCACTCTATCTCTTAAATTATTTTATTATAAATCTTCTGACTTATACGTTAACTCTTTTTTTAAATTATTATATACAGAACTCGGTGACCCGCCCGAGCTTACCGAAACTTCTCTACGCCAGCATTTAGTTACATTTCGCGTTTTTCCGACCCCGCCATAGTAATACTTTATTATCGTACGCTAAACTCCAAAGATTTGTTTTTGTAACGTGCATTTTTATGCCTTTATTTACATAATGGCCCTTTTCGTTAGCCGGGTCAGTTGGAGGCAGGGCTGTCAGTTTTAATTCAAGTAACTTTATGCTCAATTAAAATGGCATCGATTTTATAAAATCACAATCATATGAAGAAAATACAGTCATGAGAAATTCCCATAGAAGAAAAGACGTAAAAAATAACGCACGGAGTATATCTATGTACATACAGTATACATAATGATATTTGGTCACCCAAAAAGTGCTTAACGTGACTAAAAATGTTTTCACTTAAAAAAAAAATACTTGGAGCTTTTTGCTGTCAAAGATAAACAAATGACCTCAAGTCTGTGCATTAGTTTACAAGTATTCATGACTTTACATAGCCGATAATTGTACTCAAAATCCTACCATTATAAATAATAAATATATTTATATATTGATACCCGTTGTATATATATATATACCATGCAAGTAGATAGTAGATATAATGAATATAAATTATTTTCGAATTTTGGGTGTATGTGCGACACCCACGGTTAAAATAATCCTAGTGTCAGGTCTCGAAGGTAGAAAGCCTCAAAATATTAGTTATATAGGCAAAAAATAATCGATCTATGTGGAATAACATAGATCTATAATGCCATTGATGCCAGCTTTCCGAATCTACTGTTTCAGTCAACCCTAGCATTTGCAAAAATCATGTGGTTACGAAATATATAAAAGCTTGAAGAACTCTTTGGATTTCACGAAAGAAGTCGCATTACTTCACTGAGTTTGTATACCCAATTATTTATGAACATACTTTAGTGTTTTCAAGCTATTTTATAAAGGCTTCTTGAATAAAAAAATTGTTTTAACATCTTATAAGTATGAAACGAGAGTGGCAACTGCCGCTCTTGGACATCTGTAACGTACCTCAAATAGGATTAGAGTTTAACCTAAGGTCAGCTACAGTCTGAGTATTTTAGGAGTAGCAACGCATCGAGGCATCGCATTAAAAAATGGTTCAAGACCTGAGAGTAAGTAATAAAAACAAATTTATATATCTATGTATTTAAATACGCATCAAACCTAAACTATATAAATTATAATTTAAAGAACTGAATATATCTAGTCCAAGGTGTGGACTAACTTTTAGTTTACTTTTTTTACAGTATGAAGTAGTAAACACGCATGCAGCCCACCTGATGGTAAGTGACTACTGCCGCCCATGGACATTTGTAATCAACCCTAAAATTCAAGATTAGTCAAATTCGTAATAAAATTTTCCGAATCTAAATTTAGACTGTTAATCAATTTTATTCATACGCATAAATAATTATTAAAAATGTTTTGGTAGTACCTTTTTTTTGTAACGAGGGGGAAACCTTCAAAAGGTACCTGACGCCGTGTGAGCAACGCCGGGTTATGTGGGATTTTTACCGCACTAAACCTCCCTCCGGTGTTCGTCTTCAGCGCTGGGTGGAGGACTCCGGGATCTCCAACGGAATGCA
The DNA here is from genome assembly GCA_002930495.1 of Cecropterus lyciades. Lineage (NCBI taxonomy): Eukaryota > Metazoa > Arthropoda > Insecta > Lepidoptera > Hesperiidae > Cecropterus > Cecropterus lyciades. Next base: position 165,912 of record MOOZ01000467.1, on the reverse strand, counting down.
ACCGGAGTCTTTCGCGTGCGATGCCCCTTACGAGCTCTCCCCGATGAGCATTTGCGCCCACCGTGCCTTCAGATGTTACGACGGCATGCTACCACACATGCCGCCGTCCTTCCCGAGGTCGCTTGGCTAAACGGCTCGAGCTCCCTCCCTTGCCGCCCGCAACCCCAATCAATCAATTCAGTTATTTAATATTTACTATTTAAATACCTACCACAAATTATCGCAATCGCCCAAGGTTGACTGGCAGAAATTCCAGTAGGCATGAAGTTCACCCTTGTAACCCTTAGTTTAAGGTGTTTTAAAAGTATAAATAAATAAATAAATAAACCCCAGAAGATTTTTTTTAAACAAGCACATTTACTCTACTAGTGATGATATCAGAGGGTTGAGAAAGATCTGTATCTATATCTAGACATCAATGATCCCTATTCATATTCGTATGCGCGGATCTATCATTTTAACGATCGGGCACATCTCTGTTCCCTATACTTAAGACAATTTCTACAAAGTAGAGTCTTAGATGCTTAATATCGTACAATATAATGCAAGATGATTACAAATCCATAAAACTATACTCGAAGCGGTTTCTCTGCAGCAAGAACGCTAGTTTCCGAGAGCAGTTGTTTTTGTTACGCCGCATGTGAGCGCAGTTTTTCCGACATTTCCACGGTTTTTCCACCTCTGTGTAGATGTAGACTGGAGTTTTTACCGCGTCAACTGTTTCTGTGCCGGGATCGGCCCTCTTGATACTTGGTTTAATTTGTTACGTTTTAATATGTATGTTTTTGACCGCGAATTCCACGATAATATTGTTACAATTTATGCCGGAAATTTAATTTATGACATAAATCTAAAAATAGGGACCTAATCGGAAATGTACATTTTGTGGAAATAAAATTGTATTCGCATTTTGGAGAGTTTCTTAAAATTCTAATGTATAGCACGAAATCGTCGCTTTTAATTCAATAGACTAAAGACTACGATATTAAGAATTGTCTGAATTTATTAAGCTCAATTTGCCGAAATTATTAATAAGTCTTTCGTTCGAACTGTGTAATAAAGTAATTAATTGTCACTTTATGAAGTTAATAGAAAGAAAGTCAAAGTAAATTTTAGCTTGCTCATCGCAATGTTGCTTAAACTTATACAACAATTGTTATTTTATTAATTACGATAATGATATACATATGCACACACGCTTATGTAGTATTATAGTGCTTTGAAATATGAAATATTTTAGGTTTTATCTAATAATGTTAATACATGCATAAATAAATAAAAAATACCATTACACTTTTTAAAATTAAAGTTTTTTTTATTATATAATACGGGTACTTATAATTATAATTAATAATTGTGCCGTCTCCAAATTGTTAACATATTAATAAATTAAATCTAGCTAATCTCAGGAATAATTTCTAATGTAATGGTGAAACACACACATGCAAACAGTTTTACATGCTTGTTTTGATAAAATAATGTGTAATTTTCTGCTATATATAATTAACAATATATTTATTGATCTGGAAAATGTAAGACGCTGAATCAAACATGTCCACATACATAATTTTCCAGAATGCTAACATTTTATGTTAAACAAAAAATGTTTACAACGAAAAAGCACTCTTCCATTCTCATCAATTTGCAAATATAATAGACAAATTACTAAGAAATTCAGGTTTGTAGGTCATAAATATTAATTTAATGTCATGGAATGTGTCACAAAAAAATATTAACGTCTCTGTTCTACATGTGGCGTGCAAAAAGTTTGTTTTATTCCTGTACAGTGTAAATGCATAAAATTGCATTTGGTAGCAGTTAAAAACACTCGTGGTCATGCAAAAACGAATTCTGTATAATACTGCATAAATAAGCTACGATATGATCTTTACAATGCAAGATGTGTTCAAGGAGATATATATAAACGATTAAAGTTTTATCTGTCTGCTATATCATAATAAACACAGATTCAACTATATGGCTATAGCTATGTGTTCAATCTATACATCTATACATATAAATAAAATTGAAGTGTCTGTTTGTAATATCAAAATAACAGTTTTATACCAAATGCATATGGAAGTATATACGATACTGATGATAAAATATCAGTTAATAAAATTTTTGTCTGTCTGTCTGTCTGTTTGTTCTGGGTAATCTCTGAAACCATTGGACCGATTTTGAAGCGACTTTCACTGTTGGATAGCTCATGTTATGAGGCGTAACTTAGGCTACTTCTATTTTAGAAAATGTAAGTAGGGTTCCGCACAAAAAATTAAAACCCAAAAAACTACGCGCGCTCTATGCGCACGTATATGTAACTATGTCAAGTTACATTTTTTAAACGCGGGTATAACCGCGGGGCTCAGCTTGTTTTTTTTAATAATAACTCTCGTTTCTAAGTTAATATGATGTCTAAAATATGCGAGATTTTAGAATCAATATTAGTTCATTAATCATATTGATCAACGAGTCAAATAAAAAGAGACGACTTGTACATAAAAAATAAAACACGCTTTCTACACTCATAGCCCCCACATTAGGATTTTCTCCTGTGTCGTGCGTGCCATGGACACACAAAGACCAACACACAAACACCCAGACCCAGAACAGAAACCTAAACTCATCATTCAGATGTCTGTCTGGCCGCGGATCGAACCCGGGACCCACTGCGTGTCAGACCGGTATGGTGACCGCTTCGCCACGCGGTTCGTCTAAGATGCTAAGATACTCATGAAATTATGCTTAACGCAGCACAGTTAGCGTGGTTGGATATTAAATACCGTATAATGACTAACTAAATTAATTTCTTTATAAATTAAATTTCGACCTAGTTACATGGATCGTGGTCACGGCGAAACTGCGGTGGCGGGGACAAACCGAAACAAGCAACAGTGGTAGATTAACCTATCTACCCTACGTCTAGTTCGTTTACGTTTTTAGGTTATATCACGACACACACAGTGTTATAGTTAATATTGTTTAGGTTAATTAATTTAAGGTACTGGAGTATATGATAACAAAAGTCTGCGCCTAATATTTATTAACTATACCTATTTTAGGACAAAATAAGTGATTTTTTAGCTACTCACTGTTACTGTGTTTAGCTAAATCACTTACTGACTTAAACCTCAGGAGTGCTTATGCGTTAGTGATAGGCTTATCGATCTAGTTTCCATAAAGGAAAACGGTGATCGTTTTGAGGAAACATTATAAACTCGTACTAAAGCCACTGTTCTATATGAAGATGGTTACAAATGTCCATGGGCGGCAGTGATCTCTTAATATCAGGCGGACTACATGTTCGTTTGATACTTGCAACATAAAAAATACACTATAACTTTAAAAGTTGTTTACCAAATACATATATATAGTCCCTCTTTTATTCATATCAACTCTGCTCAAGACTCATTGCGCCAGCTACAGCATTAAGAAGCGGATCGAAGCACAAAAACAGTCTCCCGACGGCGTGGTGGTGGAGAAAAACTCAAATTACCACAACGACTTCGAATCCATGCCATGGGAAATTGCTCCCATGGTCGTTTTGTTGCAAACAAACATGCAGCCCACCTGATGTTTAGTAGTCAATAGTAACAGGGAACGTTTTAGGATAGAGATTCAATTAAGGCGCCTACTAGCTTGTCCTTATAATTCCAGTTGCACAAGTACACGCATAGAACTCTGAAGATCTCAACAACATCCTACATTTATGACCTATGTGTCGATTTTATTGACCGCTTTAGTGGTTAGGCTCTCTGGGACTTGGCTTCTAGAGCGGCCTCTCCGTTCGCACTATGGTAGGGCCGGCCCTAACTAGTATGAATACTTGTACTTTTTATTTGATCAGTAATAACTTCTGGATTACAAAGCCACTATGCGAAAGGAAAATGTTAAGAGTTTCATATTTTTAAACAAAAAAAGTAAGGTTTTTCGCAAACACGTACGAGTTACTTTTGATTTCTTTATATGAATGAAGCAAACAGCCATCACAGTCCATCTAATGGTAAGTGACCATTACCGCACATGTACATCCGTAATCACCTCCAGGTTAGATCTATCTTCTGAGTTGTGACACAGATGCGTTGGTACCTCTGAATAATTTTCACGTTCTTAATTCTGCTGTTATTATTGAGAAATAAGAGTGGCGATGGTGCTTCAGGTGACGAACAGTAAAGAGTAATATCACGATCAAAATAATGAATGTCGATGAATTAATTTCCGTTTTAGGAATTAATAACAGTCCTTGTGTGTAATTACATAATTATATAATATTAGTGTTATATATAAATGCAGATATTTATTTAATATGCTTTAATCTTCTTAAAAAAGCGTTGGTCAAATGCAAATTAGTGCTTCCCACCTTGAAAACTTTATGAAGAACTCTCATATCGTCGTTTAAGTTCTAGCACCGCGGAAGTCATTATTTGGCGGTAATGAAATTTTAAAAATCATCGTCATTGGAATCCAAATACGCATCGTTTTGTCCAAACAGAATCAAGGTACGACACAATAATACCTTTAAATTATGGAAAAATAAAAGTACAAGCTGAAACTTTATTTGCGTCTATGTAAAACTAATCGGTTTTTGTCTCTCCAAAAAAAAATTCCAAAAATGACTTACGCGGTGCTAGAACTTAAACGACGATATAGTTTACCGCGCGAAACCCGCATTTTAACTTATTAAGCTGTATTCTTAATAACGCTCAGAAATAAAATAAAAACATGTATACATTTTATTTCTTTAGTTAAAAATAATGTACATATGTGAGAAATAATACATTCTCCACCGGTTCCGAGATTAGCGCACAAAAACACAAATTGCACTGGGTTCGAATCCATGCGATGTGAATTTTCTTTGAAACGAGATCTTTTTGCGACGAGTTTATCATTCGGAATTATGATCGACAAAAAGTCGATTGTTGTAGGAAATGTCGCAAAAACATGTCGTTACAATTGTTGCAATCAAGTCGTGAGATAGCGCTCGGCGCGGGTTCGTCTGCGTGGAGTTTACGTCAAACAGGGTTCCGGGTTTGATCCCCGATAATGTAAATGATGATTTAAAATTTCTTTTATGGATAGTTAAAGACTCCTTGTATGTGTCTTTAATAAGGCAGATATCCGTTAAATGAAGTTTCTCGTGTAGAAAACGTCATTTTCATATTAATTAATTTCCGAGCCGTTACTGACCTTGGAAATAGAATGAGAAAAATTTAGGAACAAAACCAACTTTAGTGTGAGATAATCCAGATGGACGTAGAGACTTTATGTAACCTACCTTATCATGTGTAAATGATTATATGAACATTAATTTTGAGATATTTCAAGTTAAGATTTTTCTGCAACTACTTAGTAAACCTTTATAAAATACCTTTCATATTTACGACCGTCCATTCTTTTTATTGTACGTTGATATGTGAGTAAGAATTCATTTAGGGCTCTGTGCATGTTTCCATCAAACTTACAATCAAAAACATATACTGACAGTCAAAGATACATACATAATTACATACAAATATACATATATACTTTCATACATATGTATATACATAAAAATATATTATTAAATGAATGGTTTGTAATGGGTTGATTTTTTTTAAGTATGGAAGTAGCAAACGAGCATGCAGCCCATCTGATGGTAATGGGCTACTGCCGCCCATGGACATTTGTAATCAATCCTAGGTAAGCTCAAAGTCTCATCTAAGGTTAGCCACAGATGCGTTGCAATCTTAGAGGACCCAGGTGGAATGCCTCGGAAAAGTATGTCTCCCTTACCACACAACACAAGTGCATAACACTGCTGTTATTAGGCAGAACTAGGTGTGGCGGTGGTGCTTCGGGATTCGAATCACATAGAGTTCTACCTCTACCTCTTCCTTTAAAATATATAAGATTATTATTACAGGCAATATATTAACTTTTAAAATTGCATTTTTTAAAGTAAACAGAACATGTACATTTTGAAACTATTTAGTATCAATTGAAATGCTTTTGTAAGTGATTAGATTTAAATACTAAACGCAAATGTAAATAGTTTTTATTACAATTCAAAATGATTATTAATCTTAAAAAGAACTCTTCATGTGACTGCGACTCTACCATGAAGACTTTTCTGCATAATGCAACAATGCGTGCTCTAGCATTTCGAAGTCGATTCTTTAAATCCATCGACTACAGTATCATCTTAAGATTTGCGTTGTATTCCCCGATAAATTATACGATAAATTTGATGATAGTAGGGCATTTAATACCTATTTCTGACTTGTAACATAGTGTTAAGCCTCTTTGTTCTGGTTTGAAGTAAGGTGTTCCAAATTAATTATCAGAGAAAGCCCTTGGACCTCAGGTACGACTATTTAAATATTTCTGTGAAGCTCGTCAGTTTCAACTCTATCTAGAAAATAATTTCTATCTTAAAGCAAAAAGCCCTGGCGTGTTTTTGTTATATTAACGTTGTCCAAAATTATATGCATCTTCGTACATGTCGTAGTCGTCCAGTCTCCCCTAACCGCCCTTTAAAAATCAAATTTCAAGTCCGACTATATCTTTAAAATTCAATAATTTATCACGAGTAACTCTGATCGCATTCGTAAGACAAGCAATAAATATAACTAACAATAATAGCTTG
>MOOZ01000467.1:129811-145493 GCA_002930495.1 Cecropterus lyciades | reverse complement strand
TCTGCATTGCCGTTTGCTCCTATAATTAAGGTAACACTTGTATTCATGTCGTGTTAGATTCTATACTTGTACTTATTGTTGGTGTGTTCCTTGTTGGTGCAACAATTTAAATAAATACATAAATAAATAATAAATAACAGGTGGTAGAACCAGTGTAGTTCGACCAGTGAAGTACCACCGCCACATCTATTTCTAGCGTGAAGCAGTTCATGCGTTTCGTTGGAAGGGTGTGGTTGCCAGCTTACTTCTATATGAGACCATCTTAATCCTCGGGAGTAGCAACGTATCTGTGATCGACTTCAGATAGAATCCCTGTTCTATATGAAGTCGCTTACAGATGTCCATAGGCGGTAGTAACCACTTACCATCATGTGGTCTGCATGCTCCTTTGCTACTTCAGTGTGATAAAACAAGATAATATTAGAATCTAGCTGGAATTAATTACAGATGGTCATGGGTAGCAGTGGCCAACCATCAGGTGGACTGCACGCTCGTTTGCTAATTCTATAACATGTGTTGGCAGGTATAATGATGATGATGAAATCTACCTGAATTTACTTCAATTTAATATTCTCGTGAAGTTGGTTCATAAATAATGAATATTCGATTTCGGCAAATCCAGGAATTTCATTAGTGAGAGATTTTATTACGACGAAAAAAATAATACAGCTATATTTTCTATTGGGCGAAATATACGAGTAAGTATGCAGTCTTGGAAATAAGGATTTTCGGGGTGATGAGGATCTCTACCAGAAGCCATTGGCCCTCAAAGGATTCGTACAAAAATATGTTAATTATTCCGCCTGATGAGCTTCAGGTAGAACCCCTGTTCTATATTGAGAAGGTTACAGATGTCAATGAGCGGCAGTGATCACTTACCAGTTATCACCAGTTTCTGACATTCTTATAAGATTGTAGAAGCTCGTTTGCTACTATAATCTTATAAGAAAGTCAGAAATTCTTATTGTTTGTCGTGTTAATTAACTTTCAACCACTAAGAAATGCGTTTATGAACGATAAAGATGTGGAGCACCCCCTCCCCTCCAAAATATTTCCCAAATAGAATATAAATACGTAGATTATTTTACGACCGTGTCGGTCACCCAATCTTCGACAAATGTGTCTGCAATTAAATTCATGATAATAATCCGAAATCAGAGAGATGAAAATGAAGTAATTAAAAATAGCATTTAATTTGAATAAAGTTAAAATTAAAAAACGTAAACCAGTAATAGATAATGACAGTTAGAGCTTCGAGGAGTCTAACAAGAAAGGTTGTTAACACAGCGTGTGGTTTATCTAATTAGCTACACTTTCTTAGTAGCATCTGGGTAACCTGTAATACTAGTAAGAATCGTATATATGAGAGGCATGAAACAAATTAAAAAGAAAAAAATATGTGCCAAATAAGTAATAGATAGATTCTTTCCTTTGAAAAGTCAAAAGATGATAAAGTTAAAATATGATTAAATTTCAACCATAGGTACTATAAGCCATAGATAAACCTATATACCTAACTATTTTAACCTGTACAGTATTACGATGGTTAAAGTCAGTAATTGAATTATCAGATCGATATTGTGATGAATAATTCTAAAAAAAGTCGTTTGGCGATTGATAAAATAATATTAACAATTAAATTGTTTGTATTAAATTATATTACTTACCTTTTTTCTGCATTAATTATGAAAAATTATCTGTTTGTAATTATTTTTGTAATTTGTACAAAAAAATCTTATTACATCATTGTTTAAATCTATATCCATTTTTTCCAAAAAAAAAAAATACCTTGCAACATTATTTTTAATGAGAGAGTAGCAAACGAGCATGCAGACTGCATGCTCGTTTGCATCTGATGGTAAGTAGCCACTGCCGCCCATGGACATATTTAATCAACTGCAAATAAGATCACCGTCTTACCTGAGATTAGCCACTGATTCGTTGCTACCCCCGAGGCCTATGTTCGAGCCCCCCGGATAAGTATTTCTCCCTTACCACATCATTTAGACCAGAACATACTAACGCATAACTCTGCTGTTATTAAGCGGCAATTGGAGCACGTCACTCCGCGTGCTTCCAGAGTCGAACTACAAAAAGTTCTACCACCTTTATAAAATAGGTAATGTAAGTGTTTTCCAATTTTCTTCACTACTCAAAGTAGCTCTTTTTTAACAAAGGTCTTCTATTTTACTACTTTTGTGTATTGTATCATACTAAATTATAAAGTTTTCATAGTTATTTCTCGAACCCGACCTGGAAAGAAAGATTTAGATCAATATTCAAAGCAAACTATGTGATCGAATCTTCTTTCAGCAACTTTAAAGGGACAATTTTAAACTAAATTAAACAAAACATCTAATATTAATGCAATGGTACAATAAGAATTCTATTATATAAAGATCCAAAAATTATAAAAAATAAAAAGGAAATAAGAATCTGTGACTTAAATCTTAAGCCATCAAATTATGTCAAGGGGTTGTTAACAGATTTCATTATAAATACACTCTCATTCGGCAACAAGAATTTCATCAGGCTCCTTTTTACCGTTCGGCAATTTTCGGAACGCGCGATCATCATTTGAATTGGAGTCGGTCGCGCGGGAAAAACTCCAAGATGGCGGTCAAGCGGCCGATGCAAATTGCGCGCGGAAAAAGCTCCGGTGCCGTAAAAACTCAAAGGAACTCATAGTATTTCATCGACGTCGCCAGTTATTGAGCGGAGTGTGTGTTTTTGTGCAGATTCCCGCGTTCGCGGCCTGGCTGCTTTTTGTTGTCCGTTCGGAGTCTGAGAAGCGCGTCTCCGCAACTCTCGTCGCTCGCAAAAAGCGAACGAGCCCGCCATAACGCGGGCTAACCGACGCAAAAACGTTGCGACATACGGATAGAATTAATGCGGCGACTCTTTAATTTTCTTCAAGAAAGCGCGGGAGGAAATGGTGTAATGAGTGTTGCCAGACGCAAAAACTATCTGTATAATGACGTTGCTCATTTATCCAGTTTTATATCTCTGTTCTTGTACGATGCGGCAAAAACGCGGAATTTTAAAAGTGAATGCCTACCACACGCAATTAGCGGTTACTTGTTACTTTAATTACAACGTTTACAATGTCAGATTTACATCATATAAAAACGTTTTGAGTATGTTTAGATAGAAGGAAAACGGTATTTAATATGTTAGAATTAGTCTAAGAAAACTTTAGTAATCGTCGTTTTTGTACAATTTTAAGTCGGTAACCTACTAATTAAACTATAATGATGAGCCAGTTCTTTATGGTTCGTATCCACCTATCCAGGTAATTTATTTAGGTGGATATAATACCTATTATACACATTTTTTTGGCGTAAAATAGCAAACATGTTTCCAGTTCAACCGAGGCGGTATTACAGTCGAGTGACAATTTAGTTTTGAACTGTTATTCACAATAATAGATCTCTTGTTCACAAAAAAGTATGGTCAATATGTATATATTGTAGTACATAATAGAGTGTGCTGTGAATATAATTCGCTGTTACATAAACAGTTCATTTTCGCAACATTCACGAATTCTATAATGGCGGTCAGTCACACAAGTGCAAGATGCAAATTAACTGTTATGAGGTGCTGTGCTTCAAAACAATGTTCCATGCTTTGCTAATTTTTTGGCGTTGCTTTATGACCAATGAAAAATTTCTATTTTTATGAGGCATTCTATATAATTCTGTTATCAACGTTTATTTACTTATACATTTCATTATAGATTTTATCGATAATTAAAATGTATGTTCTTGTAACATACCATATGTAAGGAGGACTTTAGCGGGTACCAAACCCCTTGTAAGCGAGAGAAGAATGAAGAAAATTAAGGACTTTTTTTTATCCACGACTATCGGAATAAGAAGTATTTATCCATGACCTCCCCCTTTCCCTCTTAATATTCAATGAGATATTTTTTTCTTTAGAGAGAAGCTGATCTTTTTTCGAGCTTTTAGACTTCCTCATAACAAAGCCATAACTACGTCCATGTATCGTGTAGTCATTGAGTTACCGCACTTTGATTTCTAAAAAGTGTAATTTTTTAGAAATGTTCTATGAATATAGTTATATTATTCGATTACGATACGTGTAAACAAATATAGCATTTTTGCTTTCCCTACGTAGAAATAAAATAATAAAGATAAATGCTGTTAAAGTAATTAGTCTGCAGCACTTCGTACTAGATTTCCACCTGCGGCCTAGCTTTCCAGTAATTTTTTGGATGTACATTTACAAGAATTTGTGTTATAGCCAATATCTGTGTATATATATATATCGAAGTAAGCATTATCCCATAATATTCAAATGCTAAAAGTTTAGCCAATTTCTGTTTCGAAAAGAATAATTATAATTAGGCATTCTGAACTGACTTATGTATTTATCAATAATTTTGTTAAAATTTCAAATAACTATACCATTCGTATCTATTTTATTATAAACAACAAAATATTTAGAACTGAAATATAAATAAATTCTTCTATCAATGAAAAATTCCACGTATGCAACGCCATCTGTGTTCGGTTGCTTACACACAAAGTTTATATAAATTTATACCAGATGGCGTTGTCTGGACAACCTCATCAAATTGAATAAATTTCTAAAGAAAAAAATATTTATTACTATTTATAAATATTTATTAATATATTTTAAGTCCAGTAATATGGTTAGTTAAATTAATAGTTATTAATAAATAACAGTAACTTGATTAGAGCGAGTATCCGAGAGACGGCCCAAAAAAGCTAACATGGCAACATCGACAAACCTTCAAATTTGAATTTTGTTTGAACGATTCATTTGTAACGTTCGCTAGCCAAACACTCGATTACTGAGTAATATATTGATATATTTTTAACTATTGACGAGTTTTTACAAGATTTTGTGTTAAAAACAGTACAATTATTGTGAACAATTGTTTTGTGATTTGTTTTATGTGTGTTGTGCCGATATGGCTTCCGAAAAAGGATGCAGAAAGGACAAAAATCAAAATATCCAAGTTTTTGTGCGGCTGAGGTAACCGTTTACTTTTATATTACGAAATTACTCGCAGTAGACATTAAATTACATACGACACGAAGCTATTTAATCTATTTTCATAAACACGATCTCTGTAAAGTTTTCTACAGTAATTATTTAGACCTTTCCTTACAAACGTTATTGTGAAATTGTCGTGGCATTGTAGATTTATTTAGGACAAATCTAGTTATTTTGATTGAGATCATTAAATATACCACTGTTCACTTAAGTATACAAGAATTTTATATTTAAAAATAATTATCAATAAAGTATTCATTACAAACATATAAAATTCGTCATTTAGATAATTCTGATTTGAAATTATCCTTGTTTTATTATCATATCATAAAAGTCTAAAAACAGCCACAAGACTTCAATGGTTATTTCCATAGCCTATAACGGTGTAAAAATTTAAACCATTTAAAAGTACCGAATTTCCTAAACTTACAAATAAAATGCATAATTTTAGATACTGGAATGCTATGATTGTTACTTTGTGCTTTCTTCTTATATAACCAATATTGTCCCACTACTGAGCATGGGTTTGCTCTCAGATTCTCTCAATCTGAGTTTAGTTCATGATCTACCACGATATCAAATTAAAGTGAGAATTTTTTGATGTCTAACAATTCTTTATTCTCCTTTGTGGCTACTAAACTAATATTCATTTATAAATTTTACTTTCTAACTCACTTATTAAAAGAATTCTAAGCCTCATAATAATCTATACCAATTTCCTGTTTCCATAGTTTGTTTTCCGTTTCGTAACATATTTGTGGTCATTACAAAGTGATTAGTCATATCCTGTTTTATTATTATTATTGTTTTATTGCTCATGGACATCTGTAATAAACTGCATATGAGGTTCTAGCTGAGCTGTACATCAACTACCGTTGGCCGTCCATCCTTACGAACTAAGTTTGAGCAATGTTCCAACCTTTTATAAGTAGCATGCCTTCCAACATACTTCAGTCCAGAATACAGCAGTGCTTAACACTGTTATTATTAGACAAATATCAATCCTCATAACAGCATCAGTTCCTGCATCCAAACATGTTAAAATCTAATTCAATATTTGAACTAAATATTTATTTATTCTTATATTAAATATATTCCAGACCGCTAAACCAACGTGAGCGAGATATAAAATCCTTGGGTGTTGTGGAAGTGGTGAATGGTCGCGAGGTGGTGGTACGCCAGTCTCAGCAAACCTCGCACACCAAACGTTTCACTTTCGACAGGGCCTTTCATCCATCTGCTAAGCAGGTAAGCTATGTTTTTTTTTATGCGAAATTGTCTTTATATTATTTAAAATAGGCACTTAGAGCAATAGGTATTTAATATCATTGTCAATATTATTCATATTCATTTTTCAAAAAAAGTACTCGATTGCTTAGGAAAATATGTACTATATAATTTATATTTACATAAAGCAGAGGCAATATTAATCACATGCCACAATGATGTTTTATTACCAGTGATTGTGCAAGATTAAAAATATGTATATTATCCACCAGTAAACCTTATGGATGTGCACAATTCATGTTTTTGTTGTCGTATCAAAAAATCATTTCTATCATAGGCCTCCAAATGCCACGTTAACAAAGATTTCTATGATCACCCTTCACAAGGATTCCCTTTATTGTGTAAACTTTAGGAACACATATATAAACACTATCACTTTGCACAATTATAAAGTTATAAAAAGAGAACTTTGAAACACTTATCACTTTATGAGAAATTTCAGCTTTAGTTCCCTTCAGTGGTTATTCAAATAGGAACAAGTAATTTTAAAAAATCATGATGTGTTTCTTAAATTATGGTAACATCAATATTCTATATCTGACTCAAAGGTTCTGTATATATACATATATGTTCCTTTGACTTTTATGTCCTAAATCATCCTTCGCTTCTTTTCCAGGTGGAAGTGTACCAAGAGGTGGTGAGTCCTCTGATCGAGGAGGTCCTCAATGGCTACAACTGTACCGTGTTTGCCTATGGGCAGACAGGCACCGGGAAGACCCACACAATGGTGGGAGAAAGCACATCCAGCGAGACCACTTGGCAGAATGTGAGTTTTATTTTGTTTCATGAAATGAACTGATAATTCTGTCTACCTGATGTTGTATAGACTGTAGTGGCATGACACATATCACATTATTAATTTCTAAGATTGAAGCAACATGCACACCACCTTCTTTCATGGTAATTGGTCACTGCTGCCCATGCACATCCGTAAGTAACTTTATATAGACTAGCAGATGCATATGTTAACTACATGTTCATTTCATATATTATGTCATAAATCATTAACATACCTTTTATGATTTTTTTGAATATTACTACTGAAGTAGGATCATATGCAGTCGGATCAGATGCCTCTGAGCTTTGGGCTACAATAGTAGTGAAAAAGTTAAGCGCTTAAAATTTTCACAAGTATTATTTTAATAACACGGAAATATGAATAATCCAGAATGTCTTATGGACCCAAAATTTCTAGAAAATAAAATTATTGGCTGATTATCACGCGACATAAAGTAAACAAATAAAATATGTAATTTTAATTCCTATGCAATTTGTCAGGATCCCCTTGCTGGTATCATTCCGAGAGCTCTAAGCCAGCTGTTTGATGAGCTTCGCATATCCAACACTGAGTATACTGTTCGAGTATCTTACCTGGAACTCTACAATGAAGAATTGTTTGACCTGCTATCCACGTCCGAAGACAACTCCAAGCTGAGGATCTACGAAGATGTCACCAGGAAGGGATCTAATATTGTTAATGGGCTGGAGGAAATTACAGTAAGTTATTTATTACTAGTTGGTAATCCTACCAGACTATCCAGTCAGTACAATATAGAATATTTATAGAATATTAACACTACAGCTTAAAGTGATTGTTAAAGAGGGTTAACAAGCTTACTAACTATTCCAGGGTTTCCCAAACTGTGCGTGGGAACCCCCTGTGTCGTCGCAGCACTATTCTAGCCTAGTCGCGAAAAGATACTCATAGATCGCTTACAAGCGATTTTTTAGTCCCAATTTGAGTTATGATATTAGCAAGTGATTGTCCTCTTACATTATAATATTACTATACAAATGTGTTTCTTTACAAATAAATAATTGTTCAGTATATATATATACGCGTGCGTCGTTTGCGGAAATGGCGGAAAAATTAAAACCGTAATGGAAGTAGTAGTAAATAAAAGATTGAAAAACTCTGACCTATTAAATATTTCTTTCAGGTATACAACAAAACTGAGGTATACAAAATTATGGCGCAAGGACAAGAGAGAAAGAGAGTGGCATCTACCCTCATGAATGCCCAATCCAGGTATGCAACTTACACTAATGTTAAACTTCAGTATTGGACATAAACCTTCCCTAGATGTTTGCAGTAGTTATTGCATTTAAACGTGCATATCGCAGATAATTGTGCTAGAGAAATAATTTTGAAGATGCCACAGGTCACGTAACTCAATTGGTGTTGCAAGCGTCAATGTCTGTAAATTTTTTTTCAAATTATACTACAATTTGCACCAATCAGACATTTTTGTTTTTAATGCTTCACGATCAACGTTACTTAAGATATTCGCAGAAATAAACAATTTTACCCTTAAATTAAGATCGCCACACCTATATGGAGCGTAAAGATGGCTGAGGTTGCTGGCTCAGTTTCATATGAGGCGACCATCCTAGTCCTTGAAATTAGCAAAGCAATGTTAATTTAATTAAATTGAAACCTCTCTGTTTTATATAAAGTTGATTACAGATGTTTATGTGCGACAGTGACCTCTTACCATCAGGTGGACTTCTCGTGTTTTACTTAAATCTTAGAAAAACAAAATGTTTATTGTATAAAATTAAAAACCAAGTAAAAGACCATTTCGTATTAATTTCAAATTCCTTAAACCACTTTATCCCCAGCCGCTCGCACACAGTCTTCACGATCGTGGTACACATGAAGGAGAATAGCCCCGAAGGCGAGGAGTTGGTCAAGATCGGCAAGCTGAATCTGGTAGACTTGGCTGGCTCAGAAAACATCAGCAAGGCGGGCTCCGACAACCCGGCCAAGCGCGAGCGGGCTCGCGAATGTGTCAACATCAACCAATCGCTGCTCACCCTGGGAAGGGTTATCACAGCGTTGGTGGAGCGACACCCTCACATACCTTACAGGTGAGATTTTTTTCGTATAAATGTGAAGGATAGATATTTTTGACTAATCTTACAGAGCCTATACAATTCTGACATTTTTGACTATTTTTCACAGAGCCTTTACAATTGAGGCTGGAACTATAAGTCTTTCTACACTCATAACGCCACACTTAGATTTTTCCCTGTAAAACACAGAACCAGAACAAAAACATAAATTCATCATTCATATGTGTGGCATCATTCATATGCATATGTCTGGCTGAAGATCGAACCCAGAACCCACAATGTAATCCAGTGTGACTTCTACTGCAATCAGAATACAGAAGCATTAAACTGTCCTTGTAAGGCAAAAATATATATGACTGTGGACCCATAAAATGATAAAAAAATATCATGTATTCCTGCTTTTTTCACAGGGAATCCAAGCTCACCCGCATCCTTCAAGAATCCCTCGGTGGCCGCACCAAGACCTCGATCATAGCGACCATCTCCCCCGGTCACAAAGACCTGGAGGAGACCATGAGCACCCTAGAGTACGCCAACAGAGCCAAGAATATCCAGAACAAGCCGGAAGTCAACCAGAAGATGACTAAGAAGGCCATACTCAAGGAGTATGCGGAGGAGATTGACAGGCTTAAACGGGACTTGCAAGCTGCTAGGGATAAAAATGGTAACCATGTTAAACACATAACTGTGTTTTTAGTGCCAGTTTATTATGTTTTTATAAAACGATAATTGTTTACGTTTATAATGATTGCTTAGAAGGATATCTTTAGGCATTTGACGGTGATAGAACTATTTGTGGTTCGACTCCGGAAGCACCACCGCCACGCCTATTTCTGCCTAATAACAGCAGTGTACTTTTCCGAGGCATTCCATCTTAATCCTCAGGGGTAGCAAGGCATCTGTGGCTAACCTTAGGTGAGACTTTGATCTTACCTAGGGTTGATTAAAGATGTCCATGGGCGGCAGTAGCCACTTACTATAAAAAAAATATGATTTGAGTCCTATTTATGTTTTATCACAGAAGCAATACATTCTTTAAAACTCTGATATCTCTTCAAATTAAATTACAATGCTTTAAACTACTATTATAACTCTGTAATACGCTATAGCACCATTCCCCAAATGATAGTTCGTGACCCGGTAGCGGGCCTCGCAAATAACATACTGTAGTAGCACTGTTTAGCAGTTACCCATAAAGGCAAATTTAAAAAATTTTTGAGTAAAACAGTCTATTTTTTTATTTTACATACGTAATTCCTCGTGTTCAAGTCCAACTCTCACTTGGCCAGTTTTTCGTACATTAATATATGTTATATAAACATTGAAAACTGTTTTACACTCCTTAAATCTTGGTGGGTCTCAAATGGTTAGAAAAATACATAATCGCGCTAGGGCCGCATAGGAGAGTTAGGGAAATATTGCTCTATAGTACTTTATATTCTAAATTTATAGTTTTTACTCAACAAGACAGGAAAAATTATTTCCAATGTTGTAATCCACCCATTATTGTCGAACCCGCGATTGAGACACTGAATTTCAACCATTTCACTAACAGCTCTCTATATATATATATTTATTTCCAATGTACATACATTAATTTCCAGGAGTATACCTCGCAAACGAGACCTTCACGGAGATGACGTTGAAACAAGAGGAGCAACGCAAAGAGATCCAGGAGTTGCTGCTGAAAAAGCGAGCCATGGAGGAGGAGAGGGACCGCATGGAGGCGGTGTTCGAGGAGCTCGGCCAGAAGCTGCGGGAGAGGGACGCTGAACTCAGCAGCACAGTTAACAAGCTCAGCTCTACTCAGACTAAGTTGGCTAATACTAGCAATGTGAGCTATTTCTGCATTCTTAAAGTAGTATATTAACTATCAATACAGTCAAAACGCATTATAGCGACATCGGTTATAACGACCAAATGGCAAAGTCCTGTCCGAAACGCTATTTAAACAATGAAGTAGATATACCTACCGCTATAACGACTATCGGATATAACGTCCTAATTTGTATGGTGTCTACTATGTCGTTATATCTGGTTTTGGCTGTATATATAGTATTACGATTCAAAACAAAGTATAGAATAGCGTAATTAAAGTTAGAGATCCCTTTATTTAACTCCAGAGACATTTCCGTCACACCAATGTCTGCTTAATAATATCATTGTTAATCGCCGTTATGTTTTGATTTAAAGGGTGTGGCAATGAAAACATATATTATTCGAAGTTTTTCAACTTAGTCCTCAAGGGTAGCAACGCATCTGTGGTTGGTTGGCCTTAGGTAGAACTATATTATGTATATAAGGTAATATAACAAAATTTTGTACACACACTGTACAACAAAACTCGTGCTTGTTACTCTATCACGCCAGAATGGCCAAACGAATCTAGATGAAAGGAGATAGCCAACTTTTGTATGGCTCTCGACCTATTTCTCAAATCTAGTTCTAAGTAGAAGTTTTGTATTTTTTTTGCATTAAGGATATCTTAAATATATTGAAGAATAAGCTTCACAGTCTCATGACGTCTTTTGTGAATAAAAAAATAATATGTCAATTTCTACTTATTTAAACCAATAGCTATGAGTTGTATTGGGGCTTTGCTATTTTTAATAGACAAGAGCAAGTAATGTTTTTAAGATTTGAGAAGCTAGGCAGGGTTGGCCGTGTCCTTAAGCACCAAGTAAAATTATAATATAACGCATAGGCCACTTTTTATCCTAGAAAAAATTGCGGATTCCATGGCATACATTATACACAAATGATATATACCACAACTTGGCGCCGATGTGTATAGCTGATTATAATTATGTAGATTCCACTTAGCTTATCCTTCTCCCTTCTCCCCAGATGCTAAAAACAACGCAACTACACTACGAGGAGACCCGCTACCTGGTCTCCAAGCAGCAAGAGACAGAGCAGCAACTGTCTGCACAGGCAAAGGAAATTCTTTCAGCCGCAGACGAAGCCGCGGCGCACGCTAGTCGCTTACACGACTCCGTGGATAAACGCAAGTGAGTAGTTTGTGTTATGACTCGACTGCGTTAGGGTAATGTTTTTCCAACGTATTTAGCGTGTCCATATCGTTGACACGCCTTGCATTCGACTACCAGCTGTGTCCGGCTGTATCAACTGTTTTTAAAAAAATGTAGCATAATGTAAAATACTAATAACTTTCGATTAAGTAGATGAATTTTAATGAAAATAAAATAAATGTTGCCTAAAAATTAGGACAATAAATA
Source organism: Cecropterus lyciades (assembly GCA_002930495.1). Taxonomy (NCBI): domain Eukaryota; kingdom Metazoa; phylum Arthropoda; class Insecta; order Lepidoptera; family Hesperiidae; genus Cecropterus; species Cecropterus lyciades. The sequence goes on along the minus strand of MOOZ01000467.1, from coordinate 133,068 downwards.
TATTCAACTCAATTATAATTATAATATGTAGTTTTAGTTTGATGCAATTTAAAATACACATACCATTAAACAAAATTCGAAAAAAAAAACTATTTCAAAAGTTAACTAGAAATGATAATAGAAATTCGTATTAAAAAAATAGAACTATCGATATGGCAATCCCAAGCTGTTTATATGAATCAAAATATAATGTACCTGTAAGTCCGTTATTCTTTTATACGTTTTATCTTTACTTTTCACATGTGGAATTTACGTGTAAGTAGCTTTACATTTTTTTAAATATTCTTCGTTGTTAGAAAGATGCAATGTACAACCATACATACAACATAGAGTTCACTGTTCCCATTTGCTTCCAGGAACATAGAGTCCACCAACTTGGAAATAACCAAGACGTACAGGGAAATTTCCGCCCAGCACCGGGACAACATCACCAATGGACTGGACAACTACGTGAGCGCTCTCACCAGCTCCATTAGTGGCATACAGGCAGAACTGGGTAAGTTTGTGCCATTGTTTCTCAAAATGGACAATAATGACGCCCTTGTAAGCGCTGGAGAATACGATATAGAGACGCTTAAAGGCGCAGAGTAAATTCGAAGGTGAAGGTGAGCTGCTGAAGTGGTGTTGAAGCTGATTTGTGTTTTACTAATATCTGTTTTAAATCAAAACATACTACACTAAAAGTTTTTGAAGTGAAAACTTCTTTAGCATCATTGTGATTTGAAAGTCGATGAAACGTATGAAACGTTTGAAGGTATCACTTCTACCACATATGAATTACACACATGTTGTTTTTATCTGAGACACTAGAAAAAAACTGATATTACATAAAACGTAGTTCAAATAAATTTAAGAACCACTGATTTATACATTCACGAGGTATTATTTGTTAATGCATTATTTGTTAATGCATGATTTATTCCACGAAATCCGTAAAATTTTCCAGGATAAAAGGAGCATATATATTCTAATTAGACAACAGTCTATATCTGTGTCATATTTTATCCTAATCCATTCAGCTGTTCTGGTGTAATTGAGTAACAAACATCTATTCAAATGTTCACGTGTATAATTGTGTTGTATGAATTAAAATAATTCCAATGTACATTTTCCTGTTGGATATCTCTGGAGGAGGCCTTAACCTCAGTGGGGCTCTTGTATGAATCGGTGCACAAAAAACTAAACAAGCAATATTAAAAAAGATCAAATGAATATCTAATAAATGTACGATAATACTGATTTTAATTATAATATGTTACTTGTAATTCTCTATTTTAATTTTATTATAATTTTGATTCATTTCTTTTTTATATTTTATCTATAAATAATGTATATTGTAATAATTATGAAAAATGCAAGAATTAAAGGCTTTTTTATTTTTATTTTATAAATTTTCCAGAGAACTTCACAGCGAACAGTACGCAGGGCTATGATAAAACCAAGCAGATGATTGACCAGGCAGCGCAAGCGGCAATGGATATGATGAGCAAGGTAAACTATTATTTTGTAAATAATAATAATAAACACATTTTTTCGGTTTTAATAATCTTACAGTTAATTTTGCGTCTTAATTAATGAGGTAAGGTAAGGTTATATGTAAGGTAGGCGGTGATTTGATGAAATAATACTCTTGACTGCTGGTACAATTATAATGTGTTCTTAAAGATAAAGCTTACACAAATAACAAAGATTAAGATGTATAGATGAGACACCTTACACGATGAAAACGGGTTCTCAACTTCTCAAGTGATCTAGTTGTAGTATTTTAATAGTACCATTTTTGCCCTTAATTGGCTTCCTACCCCCTGGGATTGAGTGGATAATATAATGGTTACTACTTCAATAAGTAATCATTGTTCCCATTGATTATTTCCTTTTTACTACAACTTAAGATTTGGGTTGTCTATTCATAAAAAGCATATTAGCGATTATTGAGGACCATGTAAGCACATTGGTGGTACTAGGGGACTATAACTTCCCCCTTTCCGCCTTCAAAATCAAAATGTACATTTACTTCATCGGTCACACGGTATTATTTCAGAAATAGATGGACTTCAGGTTATTATTCATAAAATTGAACATCTTTCTAATCGAAGGAGCTTTTTTTCGCTTTAAATCTTCCAAACTACTTTCCGCTAGTCATGTCAACGAAAGCCAGTTCCGCCAGTGCACAGAACCAAAATATTAAATTTTACAACAAAATATTATATATTTCAGATAGCAGCACTAAAGACCGAAGCGTACGACGCCATCGCCACCCAAGCTCAGCAACAACAAACAGACATACACACGGCGATGCAACAACGTAGCAGCAGTATAGAGGAGGCGTTGAACGCGTTCTCTACTTGCGTGGTGGCTTGCTTGCAGCGGAGCGGGGATGTCGACGTGTGCGCTGATCTGGCTGGCTTTTTGGAACACTGGGTAAGTTAGGATTTTGCAGTCCAACTCTGGGATTTATTTCATTCAAAACGGACACTTTGGACGGTAAATAAATTCTATAAGAACTCAAATATAGCTTGTTTCAATATATAATGTAATCCGTATTGTTGCCTGTTATTGTTTTTGTTCACATAACATGGTGGAGTGATAGAAATCACCTTTTTCTATTTAGAAATGTCGATCCTATTGAAACAAGGTATATACTATAATAATAAAATAAATATAATTATTTTATTACTTACAAACTATTCTTATTTATTTCAACTAAGACCATTATCAATCGGAAATTAATTACTTTACTTACATTCACCATACCTTTACCATACACTGTAACAATTGAAGGTGGTAGAGTAATTTGTGGTTCGACTCCGGAAGCACCACCGCCACACCTATTTCTGCTTAATAACAGCAGTATAACACTGCCGTTATACTGTTGGTGCTGGTGAGTTTTGGCCTGAAGGGTGTAGTAAGGGAGATATACTTTTCCGAGGCATTCCAAATTAGTCCTCAGGGATAGTAACGTATCGGTGGCTAACCTTAGGTGAGAGTTTGATCTTACCTAGGGTTGATTACAGATATTCATGGATGGCAGGAGACACTTACCATCAGGTGGGCTGAAGGCTCGATTGATACTTCCATACTATAAAAATAATACTAAAAAAAACATATGATTGGAGTCCTAATTATGTTTTATCACACAGGCAATGCATTCTTAAAAACTCTAATATCTCTTCAAATTAAATCACCACGCTCTACACTACTATTATTACTCTGTAGCACTCTCAGCTACTTCCATACTTGATAAAAAAAATATGAAT
>MOOZ01000467.1:100708-111571 GCA_002930495.1 Cecropterus lyciades | reverse complement strand
TAGATTTCTGTTCTGGGTCTGGGTGTTTGTGTATTCGTCTTTGTGTGTCCATACCCACGACACAGGAGAAAATCCTACTGTGGGGCTATGAGTGTAGAAAGCGTTTACGTTTTTTTAAGTCCACTTTATTAAGTGGCCTTAAAATTTTGGTGGGACCACCACCACACCTATTTGTAGCGTGAAGCAGTTATTGCGTTTCGTTGCAAGGGCGTGGTTGCCGGCTCACTTATATAGGAGGCGACCATCTTAGTCCTCGGGAGTAGCGACGCGTCTGTGGTTGCCTTCAGATAGAATCCCTGTTCTATATGAAGTTGCTTACAGATGTCAATGGGCGGCAGTAACCATTTACCATCAGGTGGACTGCATGCTCGTTTGCTACGTTAATCTGATCTTTATCAGAAAATTAAACAAGAAAGAATATTAAACAAAAACTACCAAAAACATTGTTTAATTTATATATAGTTCTCCTGCGAAATTAGCGTTATTGTATTGTTTTATTTCACAAACCAGCGATTTGTTTTTCAACATACCTCAAGCGTTTATTAATGCTCGTTCTTTAAGAGGTTACTTGGGGCAGTGAGTAAGGCACTAGGGCAGATGTAACGCGAATGGTTTCATTCACCGGAGGCGTAGTGAACTGTTGTTTAGGGCCCATCGCGCTGTTTGCCGTTAAACGACCAACGGACATAGAATAGATGGATGGAACGTTTTGTTATTATGTGCCTATTATTGAGGCAGTGTAGTGAGGAATGATTAAGGCGATTTTTTATAAGATTGAAGTTGCAAAAGCTTGCAGTCTACCTGGTGGCAAGTGATCATCTGTTAGCAACTTCATTAGAAAAAGGGTTCTATCTGAAGTCAATCAGAGAGTACTGTCGGGGAGTAAAATGTTCGCCTCATATGGAAGTAAGCCAGCAACTACACCCTTCCATCCAAACACGAGAACTGCTTCACGGTAGAAATAGGTGAGACGGAATATTATTTGACAATAAACTTAAATAAGTCATAAATAATTATATAAATAAAGTGCCCAGACTTGAATAACTTTTTACGAATTTAGATTAATTAACCTTAGTACTTATAACATAACCTAATTTAATTGTCCCAATGTACTTTATCAAAGCTAATTATTACTCACTTTCGACTAATCAACGCAAATCATTAACTACTAATGCTGAAACCATGAACACCACTTAGAAATATTTATTGACATTCCACCCCTAAGGGGATGCAATGGTCTGCGCTTACAAAGTAACAACAAATAGTTTAATTCATACAAATCATAAACAATATTTAGAATAGAAACCTATGAATTAAATTAGGTCTTTTTGGTTATTCAAGGGAATTCATAAACAATTACTCATTTTCTGAAGAGAAAGATTGAGTTATGCAGACTCAGTCTCTCTAGAAGGCATTAAAATCGAACACGGCACCTCTACACCCAAGCCAGTCTACAAATCTGTGCACACGCACTGTACATTTCTTCTTTCACTAGTTAGTGAGCTCCCACGCGACTTGGCGAGTGGACGGCGCACCATGCGCAGAGCCCTACAGTGACAGTGCTGACCAGTGCGCCATGACAGTGACCCTCGCTCTCGTCCTACTCTTGGCGGCTTCGGCCCGGGGCCAAGAGGACTCTTTCGCCAGCTCCTTCCTCTCAGGTTAGAAATTGTCCGTAGAAACGTTGAAAACTTCGGAATTCGAAACCGCTAGCTAGATATAGGTTGACGCGTGTATCCACAATTAGCATCTCGTAAATATCTCATTCAGATCCGAATACAACAGATAGAGCTCTATAACTCAATTGGAACAGAGGATTGTTTGTTTTAGGCTGTCTATCCGGTTTCAATTGCAATATTCGTCCTTAAACGTCACGTCCTATTTAATTTTCTGTATTTCTATTATCTTAAAAAACGTTAGTATATCTACAAAAATATGTTAAAAAATGTGTAGACTTTAACAATTAATGCGACGTACTCGGATAGACCTAATTGGACTTACAAATGTGAGAAAAACACCGTCTAAAATATGTTTGCTTGCGTGTATCCGTTACGACTTATTTTCTTTTCTAATTTATTATTTTCTTGTCTGTAAGTACGAGTACATAGATAAATAATAATCTATTTTTTGTTTCATGTTACTAGCTTTAAACTTACCTTCATTCTCCTTTAAGAGAAATAAAACTTAAGATTAAAGTTTGATTTTAGATTATTGTTTTGTACAAATGTGGGTGAAAACTTTTGAAAAATATATGTAGTTAGAACAGAAAATAATTCAAAAAAATCCAAGGAAAAATTCCAAAGCTTGACTTAACTTATTCACTAACATTGTTACATTATGGACATAATTGGTAACTAAATAATTCTACGGTTAAAAAATACGTAAGAAAAGATTTAAATGTAATACCTTTGTTAGATTAGATGAATTTTAAATTAGGCTAAATGTTAAATCCACATACGGACTATAATTCTATGTCGATTTCTTCAAGTTAAATCCGGTGTTTTTGTTTTGACGCGATTTCAAACACAGACAAGCAAACTTAAAAAAAAACTGAAAAAAAATAGAAGATTCTTTTACACAAACTATCATATTACAATCATGTACAGACATGGACAGCTTTCATTTTTATTAATTATAAATAGTTTAATGTTAGTAATTTAATTAAAAATTCAACTACCAGTTCCCCTTGGCCAGTGCGGTGGACTACGGCCTGAAACTCTCTCAATCTGAGGGAAGACCCGTGTCCAGTAGTGGGACAATAATGGGTTGACGACAATTTTATTTAAAAGGATATAAAACAATTCAATTCGATCTGCTATTTCTGGTAACTAAGACATTTACACCGCCGATTTCTCTATAACCAACGCCTAAAACTATAACTACAAAACATTAAAAAGTAAGTCAAGTACTTGTTAATTAGCCCGTAAATAATGACTAATTAAATTACAAGTTAAACGAGGTGCCGTGAATGTAGGTCCAGACATGATAAAATCTGATCTGTGGCTTACCGCAGAAACTGACCGTTTATATTTTTACTTTCTAAACACCAGCACAATATGTGTAATAATCTACACGGTGTTTAGAAAGCATAGATACTCGTATTTCAGCTTCAAGACTTCACAACACCTCTTTTTTAACTATCCGTTTGTAATAATACACGTAATAAAAAAGATAGATTTACTATCAAAATGACTCATTTATAACAAAAATCGTCATTCAAAAATGTTTCATAATTCAATATGAAAACCTGTGGAGTATTTTATTAGCGTCATAGTCCAAAGACTAATATGCGTTTAATAAACCTTTAAAAAAGAATAATGAATTATACTATGAATGACTATAAAAAGCATTGTAACATCGGAAAATTAAATTATTAATACATGCTCTATTGTTGCTAACAATAGATTAGTTAAAAATAAAAAAAAAACATAAACGAAATAATAAATAGTAAATGATTAGTAACCAAAGTAAACACAAACACAACGTTATTAACCAGCGCCAAATAATTAACGAGATCGTTATTTATAAGTACATATTCATAACATAAAAACAAACGATTACTTTATAACATACTTAAATAAAGACCTAAAAGTTATTTCTACCGTGAAGCAGTTTCGGTGGAAGGATGTGTACGCCGGCTCACTTTCACACGAGGCGACCGTCTTGGCCCTCAGGAGTAGCAAAGTATACGATACTTTGCTACTCCTGAGGGGCCAAGACGGTTTCAGGTAGATTTTGTTCTACACGTCAGGTAGAATTGGTAACATCTGTAATCGATAGTCACCTGCCCCTGGGCGATAGTGACTTATCATAAAGCAGACTGTCCATTACTCTGTTACAACATTAAACCTTTTAAAACGATAACACCATTATTAGCACACATTTATTTTGAAACAATTATTATGCAAATATATATATAAATATACAATGTCCAATTTACAAAAATCAATTTCCATGTTTAAATTAGTAAATATTAATTTCGATCCTTTGCCTGTATACAATATTATTGTCCGTCTAATATTATGCAGACTATGAAGAAGTTAGGTTGAACAATTGTTAATAATAAATCAAGTATAAAATGTTTTCAATATTAAAAACCCGTTAGGGGTTAGTTTCTTCAAACAGTAAAACAGATATTGCGTCATTTTAACCGAAAAGACAAATGTAATTTTCATCATGTATACGTCAAAATCCACGAATTTTCAAGAAGTGTTTTAATGTTCTTAGGGATGGCGGCTCTATATAATTAACGGTACCCACGGACTTAAGTTGGTTCTAGCTTCATAAATTTGGGGTTTGCTATTGCTAGTCAACGAATTGCTTATTCATTTTGCTTTTATAAATAAATCATTAAAAAGTAGGATGCGAACTACTTCGCAACAATCTACTACCAACGTATAGATATGTTGGTAATACTATTAAATACATGGCGAGATTATAAAAAAATAAAATAATAATAAACGAGTTCGATAATAAATTCCGTTGATAATAAATTCCGCTCGATAATAAATTCCGTTCCGTGAAATAAATGTTTACTGTAATTTTTAATTATTAAATTTAAGATTTAATTTAACGGAATATTCGTGCCTAGAGATTCTATGAACAATCGTTGTAAAATCACTTGATTGTAGTGTTAATTTAATTCTAAGGTCTAATGTCAAACAAGCTGACTGAACTGACCAACTGAACGAGATTCAGTCAGTATTATTATTATTATGCAAGGCAAAGGATACTGGCGCTAGCTTTTATCGTCCATGTAAAAAACGAGATTGTTAAAAAGCAAAGTTATGCAAAAAAAGATTAACCCACTAAATTTCTTGTCAGATCTTCTCAGTTGAGGTCGTGTTTCGATCCAGTGGTAGAGTAAGAAAGCACGTTGTATTTGACAATTCGTAAGTACCGCCGGAGGCCTTTGCAAAATTAAAGATATTTATTTCATTTCATATCATATGCGGTCACTGATTCTTTTCTATAATACAGTTACACATTTTTTTTCTTATTGTAATACTTAATAATACTTATATACAAGTAAAAATTCCTTTGGTAAACTAGTAAAAGTAGTAAAATAGTCGTTAATCGTTTCAAGGTTATATGGAGGCTGTTTAGCTTCATGAATTTATCCCTTAACGGTTGAACTCAAATGGCGCTATTTAGGGCATATTATAAATATAGGTAGTAAGTAGTAGAAGTTTTTAGGTTTTTCATGGATTTATTTTTGTTCACATGCAACATTGTCTAATGTCAACTAGATCGTTCAAATCATCAAATCGATCGTTTTTTTTATTTCAATTAAAAAAAAAAGCATTGGTACCTGATTATTGAAAAAATCATAAAATAACACTGAACATTTCTACTTTATTGTATCTACTTAATAAACCCTACGCCTTCAACGTAAATATTATATATGACAGTACCATTCTTCTAGTAACCTAGATTTATACGTTTAAAGTAAGAATCGATTGTGGATCTAATCAGACAATCGAGTCATAGGAAGTTAGCGCTATATGGAGCGGGGTAACGGTGCGCGCGCCGTTAAATATGCGCCTGCGCAGCCAACGATACGGTTTAGGTGATAATCGATGCCAGATTGACGCGCATTGCACCATGATTTATTTAACTTTATTATTTATCTGTCTTCTTTACCTATCTTTTACCGTTTATACATACATACTTACTACATTTCTAGATAGCCTAGATACGAAAATACAGCCTTACTCAAGGCGTCAAGCCTCCGATCAAAAATCCAGGACCTTTGTTTCGAAGTTTGACTTTAGTCGAGGATAGTTTGATGGTGAAAAAAATCTTCCTAATCAAGAAAATTAGAAGAATGTGAAAAATAAAATTAAATGGTATGTTTTCATTTTTGTATAAGCCTACAGAAGCTCGTACAAGTAGTCAAAAACCATATTTTTCTTACACTACCACCAGATAGGAACCTAACCTACTCCAACCTCAACTGAGAAGATAGGGCAAGAAACTCAGCGGGTTTATCTTTTTCTTTGTATCACTTTACTTTTATATATACTCGTATATTCTGGGTGGCATTTTTGTTTTCCAAAATAAGCGTAAAGTCGGCAATAAATAATAACAAGGCCTGCCTTTTGAAACTAACGACGAAAACCAAAAGGTTACAAATAGACTTACGTATACATTTTACATTTTTTGGGTACTTGAGTCCTTCGCATGGACCCGCCACTGTCCTTTACGATCCATACCGTTCCGTAACGGCTTCAGGCAGGCCTTGATTTCTTTCTGTAGATTGCAAACATTAATACCATATGCCATCAAGTGAACTGCGCAGTAACATGCGAATACTTGCTACTACAATTTTAAACAAGAGATGGTAGAATACCAAATATTATAAAACCAGCGCCGCAAAGCCTATATTTTATATAAAAATTATCATATCATTTTTATATAAAAATCGTAATCTTAATCAATCATCATAGTACTAGTTAAAAAACAAACTCGCAGTATTGCAGATATTAGGTTAGAATACGCGTTGATGTCTTTTGTAACATGAGTTTGTTCACAAAAAAGACATCAACGCGTTCTGAGCTGAAAAAATATGCCATTTATAACCCTAAAATGATAAAATCATCCTTAAAAAAACATTTTTTACGGATCAATATTCACGGAACATTTACTTTAAAGTGGATAATTTTACTGATTGTAACACAAACTAACTTTTGCTTCAAAAATATCGATACTCGGTGCGTGAGAATCAATATTCACGGGACTTTTATTTGAAAGTACATAAATAATTTTATTGGATGTAACCCAAGCTATCTTCTATCAACAGTTACGGCATAAAATAAAATAATTGTACATAAAAACAGTAGTAGCAAAGTTCTTTCAATAACAAGTGAAAAGCCTCAACAAATAGCGCCCAAACATAGTTTTTTAACAGCAGATTACCCAATGTCTATCACCGCGCGTAATCATGATGCACCGGCGCGTGGGGTTGTGGGGTGCAGNNNNGGGGAGGGGGGCAGAGAAAGTCCTGCAGACTGGTCGACGCCGCGTGGTCCCATTGAGCGTTGTATTAACGTTTCGAGTACATTCGCCGCTTTTATGTCTACTTTATCTTACTGCTCTTTATTGTTTGATTTATTTACACATAAATACATAAACGATTGGTTAAAATGTTTATTGTATTCTCCATAACATAGTGTAATGCTATGATAACGTTTAAATAGAATTTTATACGAATCCATGGTCATGGAACTAGAAATATATAGGGGAGTGTGAATGAAAGTGTGAAAGTGAATTTAAAGTAAATGTCAAAAATTTGGATAAAAGTCATTACATAAGGGTAGTAGAACTCTTCGTGATTCAACTCCGGAAGCACCACCGCCACTCCTACATCTGCCTCGTAATAGCAGTGTTGTGTTATATTATGCATTTATGTGTTCTGGTCTGAACTTACCACACCCGTAAGGAAGACATACATCCGAGGCATTTCAACTTGGCCGTCAGGGGAAGCAACGCATCTGTGACCAACCTCAGATAAGACACTGATCTTATCTGGGATTGATTACAAATGGGTGGCAGTGGCCAATTGCCATCGGGTGGACTGCATGCTCGTTTGATACTTCCATATTATACAAAAAAAAACTTTTTAGTTTTTTGAGTTGCCTGCTAATGTCAAATATAGTTGACCACAGCGACAAAATCGCAAACAAAATATTAGTATACAATTATATATACATATCAAAACTTTCATGTATAGACTTGTTTTATGACACGTATATACAAGCTTTTTGTTAATGACAAAATAACTTCATCGAAAGGGTATAAGTCTGCAGACATCCGAGAGTGCCGAATTTTTTTAGTCGGTGAAACCATTTCGCAAGAACGTACGTGAACTGAAAGTGAATTAATTGTAACAAGTCTTTCACGCAAACTTTAAACTACGCAAAGGTCTGTCCATCCATCCAACAGCAGTGTTCCCAACCGTACGATAATTATCGTATATGTACGATAATTTCATGATAACGTACGATGTACTATAGTACCTACACTATAATCGTACAATAATTTTCATTACGACGAAAGAGTATATATTTTTTTTTGTGTAAAATATTTTAAAATTAGGTTTTTTCGTTATCAAATATTTTGAGTAGACGGTTTTGAGATAACATTTTGTGTTGCTCATGAAGTACTTTTTCAGAGATGACGTTTTTTAGGGTCGTCAATTTTTTTGAGAGAGATAACACAGGACGACCTGCTGTCCATTTCCTGTTGTCATTTGACGACTCACGTTGTGGAGCCGCGACCATACCGGTCTGACACGCAGTGGATCCTGGGTTCGATCCCCGGCCAGTCAGACATCTGAATGATGAGTTTAGATTTCTGTTCTGGGTCTGGGTGTTTGTGTATTAATCTATGTGTATACATAGCACCCACGACACAGGAAAATATCGTACTGTGGGGCTATGAGTGTAGAAAGCATCTAAATTTATGTTAAAAAAAACGCCAACAAAATTTTTAATTCTTAAGACATCAACGGCAAGAGAGGAAGTGATGCTATTCAAGATCCATACCACAATATGGCAAAGATTTACATCAACAATTATTGTCCCACTGCTGGGCACGAATATTATCTCGGCATTAAAAAAGATGATACACACTGGCCTAATCAGGTTTCGTAGACACCACACACTTTTGAGAAGTAAAATTATATTTTAAAGAAAACTCGGGTGTGTTTGCTCTCAATGTATTTCTTAACCAATAAAACATGATTAGGTAATTAATTTTCGTCCATAAGTACAATACATCAACTTTGTACCTGGGACTTGAAGCCTAGAATGAGATGCCAGTTATTATCGATGTTATTAATTTTTTTTTTGAAAACAAGCTAGAACAGTCAGTCTGTCACAGGTAAAGTTACTAAAGTTTGTATACAACTTTCGATCAAAATAGATCAATTATTTTTTAGCGTGGGACGTAATTCATTTGATTTACTCTAATCAGCGCCATCTATGTTAAAAAGTAGATAAATAATTTGTTTCATGAGTATGAGTTAATTATGTTCCTTAAAAAAAACATTGTTTATGTTTCCATCATTTCAAAAACAAAAACGTAGAGTGTAAGATAAACTCGTACTAATCCTTAGCACGAGCAAGAATAAGTACTGCAAGCAGACAAATAAATTGTTAGTGCAACCCAGACGAAACCTACGTAGGACTCAGTGCTCAAACAGCTTACGTTTCCAGTTAAGTGAGTTTGCGCAGTTTACTTTCATTGACGGGATGGGAGTTATCTTAAACTAGCTTCTCACGATTTCGTACGAATAGATATCAGCACTTACTTTTATGTTGAGATAATTTTGTTACTTGTTCAGTTGTAATTTAGTTGTTAAGATAATTTGTTGTTGTTGTTTACTTTTGAAGTTAATTTAGTTCTATACATTTCTTAAATGTTATAATACATTTTCGTAATAATTCTTTGTATATTTATAGTTCCACACAAGAATTTATCCGTCGAAGTTGTCAATATAATACGTTGTCCATAGTCCCACATAAATATTTCTCCGTCACCCCATTAAGACACACAGAGATGGGAACAGTAACACCCAGACCCACATAATAAGTTATTCCATTTAGATATTATTTTTTATTTACCTGATGCAATATTAATTTTATTTAGTGCATTTTAAGTACCATATGACTATGGCATAGATTACTACGTATTTTTGTATTATCACTATAATAGTTATGTGATAATATAAGGGTTATCAGTTAATTAATATAATCTTAAAAAATCTCATATTTTTAATTTTGACAGAAGTAAATTGATTTATTGTGCATTGTGTTAAATTGTAATTTGAAAGACTGTATTTCCTATGTTCTGCCGTCCACCTGTGAATTCGCCTATTTATAAAAATCCTGTATCGAAATTAGTTTAGTCGTTTCCTACCTTTTCACAAATAAACAAGAATTTTAATCGTGCTATTTTAAGGAAATTTAAATACAACAATAATTTTCTTTGTATACTGGCAGTTAGCTTGTTTTAATTGGCAGTTGAAGTATGGTAATATTTGTGGTAAAAGAAATACACTTATACGAAGCAATCAAACTTGTTCTCAGAGATAGAAAAAGTTTTGCCCTACCTCAGGTGGAGTTCATGCTCTTTTGCTTCTTCGACATATATAAAAAACTATAAATAGAACTCAAATACTACGTGGAATTCAGAGGCGAAAGGAAGCAATGCCTATTTATTTATCTTCAATTATCGCCTGCGTACTCGAAAAATTCTTCAATGACTTGAATATTGAAACGTATAAATTTTTAATTCTACTACAAATATTGTGGTTGTGGCAGCCCTGAGTATCAGCATACGACATCTAGCGGTCGTTGACCCGCGTGAAAGCCCGCCGCTAACACGAGAGCCGATAACAACAGCGCTAATTGTGACCACTGCTCTACCAGCACGGATGAATGGCTGATATATGGAATTCTTTAAATATACAATATATATATAATATATTAGTTATATATTTTGAGAAATAAGTATATAAAATATACTTATTTCTCAAAATATATAATTATGTATGTCGGAAAAAGAAAAAAACTATTTTTTTTTCTTTTTTTCCATCTCCATTTAATTTACATTATTACTATTTATTATTATTTAATAGTCTGAGATATCAGAAAAATAAGATAATTTCCTTGTAATTGTCAAAGTGTAGCATATCTTCCTAAACAAGCCTTATATTAAGACACTTATGACAAATGTAAGGCAAGATAAGCTAGCTTGTATCTATACTAATATTATAAAGCTGAAGAGTTTGTTTGTTTGTTTGAACGCGCTAATCTCAGGAACTACTGGTCTGATTTGAAAAATTGTTTCTGTGTTAGA
>MOOZ01000467.1:65576-79869 GCA_002930495.1 Cecropterus lyciades | reverse complement strand
GTTGCTGTTTCCGAGAACTAAGATGGTCTCAAATGTAAGTGAGCCGGCAATCAAACTCTTCCAGCGGAACGTAAAAATTACTTCACGCTAGAAGTGGGTACTTCGGATGTACCTCACCGGTCGAACAATACTTTTTCTCGTTAGCGACTTTGAATTTATCATGACACTACTCAGCTAAAACTCGTGAAATATCTTTTATTTCTATATTAAAAGTTTCCTATGTGGTGACCTCCCGCAACTGTAATCTGAATCGCGCTATCGGAGTTTTCTCTACGTAAAGAAAGAAGTTTTCTCGTAAGAGTTTACGACAGTCTCTGTTCGGAACTTGAATATATGGAATATTCAAGTTCCGAACAGAGACTTTCGGAGCACAGTCACTCCTCGGGCATGATCAACTCGCCTAGAGGGATATCTCCCTTTACCAAACATCAAATTTCTGTACACCTGTAATCGAAGTATCTGTAACTTCGAGCATTTTAGATGATATTCTAATTAGAGTCCCACCCCCAGAGTCCCACCACGCACCACGACGCGGGCGACGACCACGACCACGACCACGACGACGACGCCAGCGCCCGCCGACCCGCGGCCCGACTGCCCCGGCTCCTGCATCGTGTCGCTACTTTCCTTCACTTGTTTCCGTGCGTATCACGATATTAGTAGTCAGAAAAAACTTTCACTTAAAACTTTTTACCGAAGACAAAATTTTTTTGGTCAATCTGACCTGGCATGTCGTATTACACTCGGCTGCAGGATAGTGGAAAAGCCAACGGCGCTCGACAGAGCAACGAAGGTCAATTTGGCTGCGTTTTTGTTTGTTTATTTAAAAATCAAACGTTACACTTAAAAATTAAAAGTTTCACTTGCATCGTAGTTTCATAAAACGAATACCTACGAAAACGGGTTTTAACGCCTCGGATGAGTATGTCACACCTTCAAAGTATACAGCAGCACTTGACAGCGGTAATGCTGTATTTAACTAGACAGAAACATAGGATTATAGACTACATGACTATAGGAACGGATATGGTTATGGAGTCACCAGAACAAAGGCTACCGTCAACCTACCACCGTCAAAATCTGCGCCTTTATAATAGCAGAAATAGATGTGGTAGGTGTACTTTTGTATTTAACCACAAAGGGTCTTACCATCAACGAAGAAAGATGGTAGAACTCTTTGTGGTTCAACTCCGAAAGCACCACCGCCACACATATTTCTGCCTAATGATAACAGTGTTATGCTCTGTTCTGTTCTGGTCTGAAGGGTGTGGTAAGGGAGACATACTTTACTGAGGCATTCCATCTTAGACCTCAGGGGTAGCAACACATCTATTGCTAATCTTAGATGAGACTTTGATCTTACCTAGGGTTAATTACATATGACCATGGGCGGTAGCCACTTACCATCAGGTGGGCTGCAAGCTCGTTTGCTATTTCCGTGCTATATATATTAAAAAAACTTCGAAATCATATATCTTTATAACCCTCTGGTTTTCAGGCAACGCAGAAATGACCGATGTGTTCAAGTGCAAGAAGGCGGGCACACAGTGCTGTGCGCCAAAGTCCAAGGTCCTGGAAGCGGTCGCGCCGCGGAACGACAGCTTCCCGCTCGCCACGCCCGCGTACACCGCCTACACACCGCATGCGATCGGGCACACCGCTGTCGCTCTCACCACACCTTTACGTGAGTAGCAAATAGTGATGTACCGCTGTCGCTCTGACCTCGCCTTTACGTGAATATCAAATAGTGATGTACCGCTGTCGCTCTGACCACGCCTTTACGTGAGCATCAAATAGTGATGTACCGCTGTCGCTCTGACCACACCTTTACGTGAGTATCAAATAGTGATGTACCGCTGTCGCTCTGACCACGCCTTTACGTGAATATCAAATAGTGATGTACCGCTGTCGCTCTGACCACGCCTTTACGTGAGCATCAAATAGTGATGTACCGCTGTCGCTCTGACCACGCCTTTACGTGAGTATCAAATAGGGCATACCGAAAGTTCAGCGATAATATAAGAACTTTATATCAAGAGATTTCCTGTGCCACATGGCACAACTAATCTTGGCTTTACCTGCATTTAAAAAATATAACATTAAATTGCAATAACTTTTGACTAACCTCACGGATCTTAATTGAATAAAGACTAAATGTTACTTAAAGATATGGACTATATAATATACTTGGTTTAATACGATTTCAAGCATAGACAAACAGACAGCCATACATTAATGAATCACTGCCCGACTATGTTCCAACTTGTCTGTTAGTGAAAGATCTATTGCTAGAAATAAAATATAAAAAAAATTCTGCCAAATCTATTTACACAATGACACAATGATAGGATTCTTTTCTCAAATGAGATTCATAAACCGTACTATTTTCTATTTGCAGCGCCATACGAGCCTAACTACGGTTCCACGCTAAGAGCGCCGGAGAAATACAACAAATACGTATGTGGAGTTAAAGGTAAAAAATATATATAAATATCTTTATTTTATTGGATTGTCAACAAGTTTGATTATCACTTAGTCCGCTCTTTTTTTACTTGGGGAATCCGTCATGAATACCACTGCGCCACGGGGAGACATACAGCAAAAAAATACATTTTTTCAATTTCACCTTTTAGGAGAGCCTCTATAGTCATTTTCGCTTATCTACTTTGGGTGAAGCCAAAACCAAAACTCTTAACCCGCCAGTGAAGTATATATGTTAGGGAAGGTACCCAAACCACGTCACCTTATTAGAATGCTTCAAAATACCACGCTTGTTCACAGGGAGGAGGGGTGGGGTATAGGTTTTAATCACGTAGTCAATATCCCTGAAGTAAATCGCGTATTTTTAGCATTGATTGAAAAATTACTGAAAACCGTATTTATGAGTTACTACGTGAAAACTAGAAGGGACCCAAGGGGAAGGAGGATTAACACTTTTCAAAAATATATCACGTGGTAATGGAGACATACTTTTCCGAGGCATTCCATCTTAGTCCTCAGAGGTAGCAACGCATCTGTGGCTAACCTTAGGTGAGACATTGATCTTACCTAGGGTTGATTACAGATATCCATGTGCGGCAGTAGTCACTTACCATCAGGTGGGCTGCATGCTCGTTTGCTACTTCGATACTAACAAAAAAACGTGGTTTGAGTACGTTCTCTTATATCCATTGTGTCCAGGTGCATCAGGTCGTGTCGCCCGCGTGATGGGCGGCGAGGACGGCGAGCGCGGCGAGTGGTGCTGGCAGACGGCGCTGATCAACTCGCTGAACCAGTACCTGTGCGGCGCCGCGCTCGTCGGCACGCAGTGGGTGCTCACCGCCGCACACTGTGTTACTAAGTATGTATTTATCCGACATTGTTTAATTCTTCAGTTGCTGTGCAATTCACTAAACAAACTGCCAAGTAACTCGAACGACATGACGAATAATTTGATATTTTTTTTCTGAGTAACTTATCGAAAAATCTGCCTAGTAAGTTACTAGCCACATTATGTGACTAAGAATTTACCGGAAAAACTACCTAGTAACTTTTGAACTAACTAACTTCTGCCAAGTAGCTCGACGAACGGTCTAAAGAGTAATTCGCCGAAAAATCTGCTGGGTAATTAACTAAACTTTGTGACCAATTTCGCCGGAATAATTCAGAGTAACGCCCAGATGAATCTGATGTATAAATCGCCAATAAATCTGTCGAGTAAGTCGCCGAACAATCTACTGAGTTATTCGCCAAACATTGACGAGTATGTATATACCGTGCATGAATACCTACAGATACATAGTCCCCTACGCAAACATGCGTAAAGGACTATGTAGGTACTTATGACTACAAACATTCGTCCTTCTGCGTAAAGAAGGACGAATGTTTGTAGCGAGTATCGAAACAATGACGAGTATGTAAACTGCGAGCGCGAATACAGATGTACAGTCACGAGCATCTGACCATGGGCACGTCAGCAAAAATATCTGCCCCGAGAACGAGTTCAATAATATCTGTCTACACGAGTGCAGCAAAAATATCTGACATTAACGGGCAGCATAATCAAGTGATATCAAAATAATGTGATGAAAATGTACATCAAATAATTGTGACTACCTGTCGAAGCAAAAATTTGTGACGACATTAATTCCAAAATAATAAATTTTAAGAAATTCCCCGAAATGCGAACACAATTTTGTTATTTCCACAAAATGCATATCGCATTAGTGCTATTTATTCTCACTTTACGATGTTTAACCGCATTTATCCTTCCCAGCATCGTTCGTTCCGGCGACGCGATCTACGTACGTGTGGGCGACCACGACTTGACGCGCAAGTACGGCTCGCCGGGCGCGCAGACGCTGCGGGTGGCGACCACGTACATCCACCATAACCACAACAGCCAGACTCTTGACAATGATATCGCGTTATTGAAGCTACATGGCAAAGCGGAGCTCAAGGAAGGTTGGTTATCCATATAAATAAAAATCAATGTTTGTAATTTCTGTTTGTCATCTATGCGTTGAAGCCGTTGATCAGATTATGATGAAACTTTGAGATAGAAGTTTCAGTGCCCTCACTACGAGTTTATTGTTTCCTCACAACGATCATCGTTTACTTTGTCGCCGGTTTACGTATGGGTGAAAACGAAAGTAAACGTACAATCTACATTGCAATGTATACTCGAAAAGGTAAACCGTGATCGTTTAGCGAGGACTCAATTTACTCGTACTAAAGGCGCCAGGGATGCCCACGAGGATTCCTGGCTCAAAAATGTATACATAGGTGCTGATGTCTGATTAAAGTTGATATTGCGTAAACAAAAGGTGTTTTAATATTTTTTTAATTTTTCTTTTTTGTACTTTGGGTGGCATTGCGATTCATGCCGTGTACGGTAGTTATGATATTTATAAATATAGAAGTTTGGCGACACCAAATTATCGATACATCGAATATTTTACGTAGAAACATATTTATCCGAAGTATTCTAACTTAGTACTCCGGGATAGTACTTGTAATGCATTTGCGATGGACCTCAGGCGGGTTTTATACCTTATATAGGATTGGTCACAGATGTCCATGGAAGGCAGTTCTTACCATCGAGTGGACTGCATGCTCGTCTGCTACTGTTGTGAAATATGGAAATACAAGTGCAATAAAGATTAAAAATCCTATTTACAGGTGTTTGTCTGGTATGCTTGCCGGCGAGAGGAGTGAGCCACGCGGCCGGCAAGAGATGCACCGTCACCGGCTACGGATACATGGGAGAAAGTGAGTTTATACTCTTATAATGATGGTCTAAGGTAAGGCAAGATACTAGAAGCATTTTTTCCCATGTAAAAAACAATATGGTAAAAAAAACAAAGGTATGTAAAAAAGATGACAAACCCGCTGAGTTTCTTGCTGGATCTTCTCAGTTTAGGTAGTGTTTCGATCCGGTGGTAATGTAAGAAAAAATATTGTAACTGACAATTTGTAAGTATTCCGATGGCCTATGCAAAATAAAGACATTTCATTTAATTATATTTCCATTTAACTACATAGATATGTAATCAGTGTTTACTTCTGCCTAATGCTGTCTGTCCATCGCTAACGTGAATCACATTCTACCGCGACCTTACTTAATTTTGCTTCTCGAGTCTCATTCTCCATTATATTTTCTCCTATTCTCATTTTCATTCATTCAATCATTAATAAAAATCTTCATTCCGCAGCCGGCCCCATCCCGCTGCGCGTGCGCGAGGCGGAGCTGCCGATCGTGAGCGACGCGGAGTGCATCCGCAAGGTGAACGCCGTCACCGAGAAGATCTTCATCCTGCCCGCCAGCTCCTTCTGCGCGGGCGGTGAGGAGGGGAACGACGCGTGTCAGGTAACGTCTGACCTTTGACGCTTAGTGCCAAGCGCGTAGCAGGATTCTCTATAGGGAAGGGCCGATCAAGAATGTTGGCGGGGAAGGCCGATGAAGAATGCTGGGGTTGGGGCCAGACTGAGATTATGTGGTTTTAATCGTGATTTAATGACTATCGCACCTTAGTAATGGTACCTCCACTATCTATGTGCGTAAAATTGCAAATAAAAGACAAGAAATAGTTATATATTAACATAATTTAAAAAAAATCTCATACAACGTCAAATATCTATCGCTTTTCTAGAGTAAGGGGGAGGGGGGGGCAGCTACTCCCGTATCTGGCTAGCGTACCTGGTTACGCCCATTAGCTCTCAAAGTTTCCTTCCCAAACGCTAATTTCCATAGATCTAATCTTTACATAAAAATATAGTAGAAATGCTGGGAATTCAGATCTTTGGGAATATAATAGCTGCAGCTACAGGAGGAGGAGATTATAAATAAGTATTACACTATTTTTTGTTATATAATACGATTATTGATATTTCAGGGCGACGGAGGAGGTCCCCTGGTGTGCCAAGATGATGGATTCTACGAGCTGGTAGGACTGGTGTCCTGGGGTTTCGGCTGTGGACGAAAGGACGTTCCGGGAGTCTACGTCAAGGTGTCTTCCTTTATCGGCTGGATTAATCAGATCATATCTGTCAACAATCTATAGCATATATCAGTAGAAGTGCATGGTATTGGATAAAACTCGAACAAATTTACTAAAAAGAATTGGAAGTCGCCAGTAAATTTAAAAACGTAATGGTTCAATTTTATTTACATGTATTTTTACTTGTTGCTAAAGTTTCACTGAGGTTGTGTGCTGTCATAATTTAATTTTGGATACGTAATATTTTTTTCAAGATAAATAATATTCAAATCGAATATTATTGGCAACACTGAATATTATTGAATTGTAAGTCTTTTTTATATTTTTACAATACAGGCAATAGGATTTTATCCAGGCTTCAATTATTATACTTATCAACTTATTGTGTTCATTCGTCATTTTATAGAGAACAGATATTATTGGCATTATAGAAATTTATTTAAAAGTCAATATATTAACTATCTGTACTTTTCACAGATAACCAGTATTTATAAAACGCATTTATTTTTAATTTCTTCTTATTTCAATTTAAGAGGAAAATGTAAATAAATTTCTGCTTGTAGTTTAGAATAAGTAATTTATTTTAATTTAATTAGTTGTTACGTTATTATTATTGTTGATGGCATTTAACTTACCTCCCACCATTTCCATATTCGTGTTTCCTTAAAAAATCTCCGTCTTATATAACCTTTTCTTATTATTTAAATTAATCCGAATAGTTATTTCATACAAATCAAAATACAATAGTTAAAAACAGATTATAATTATTATGATTCTGTTTTTCTTTTCTTTTGATTCAATAAATATTTTATTCCAATATGGCTGTTCTTTCTCCCACATTATAGAAAACGGGCGAGAAGTATATACTAATAAAAATGCCGCCATTTTGAACTATACTCATTACAGATAAAGAATCAAGTCACAATCATATTATAAACATGCATTTAACCCTTATTTTGTACGATTTACTATTAGCTGTCCGTATTTATTTAAATTATTCATAAATATTTATTAACTATTTATAAAAATAAAGGTATAAGTTATTTAATAAATCATTGGCATAACAACAGGATGGCCAGGCTGGTGGGACTTAAAATATATCTAACTAAATTATTGTTATAATGTTGTAAACAAATTTGCTACATAATAAAATAGGTCCTATAAGAAACAATATTATTATAGACTGTATTTTACGTCCCGCAACTGGGTACAACTTCTCGTAACTAATAGATGCTTGAAACATCAACCAGGATTTTATAATTAATGAGTTTACTTTTTTAAAATCCCAATCTAAAATAATGTCTCATCTTGTTGTTATGCCTTTGCACAATTTTAGTTAGTTATATTTAATATTCCTTTACAATAACGTATATTTGAATTTGCAAACACTTACCACTTTAAAAAAATACTCAAATTATTGTCCCCGGTGTACCTAATACTGATAGATTTAAATTGGTACTTAAAATCGGTTAAATAAGCAGTTCATTTAGTTTTAGAGTGAAAACCAAACAATAACTATTATATATAATATTGTATTGTATTGTATGACTTATGTAGTTTTTAGTTATTTATTTTACAATTAAAAGCCTATGGTGTTGAAACATACCAGGCCATAGTATATGGAAATAAAATAATTTTAGTTTTTCAATGCGTGTAAATAGACTTGGGTTTGCAGACTGTTCGACTTTTCTACATTTCCCCAATACTGGGATAATTAAAAAAGCTAAGTGTAAATCGTTATCACGGAGATTTTTATTATTTAAGATTAATAATCGCACGTTAGTCTCCAGTCTGCAAGTAGCCTAAATATTTATGTTAGTGTAAAATGTACTTGTCTGACTGCTAATAAATGAGAACAATAAATAAGATTTTCATTAAGACCTTGCATTGAATCCTTTTTAAAAGTAGTAAATTATTTGTGTATTAAAATATTTTCGGTTTCAGTGATGATTCTGATTTTGAGTAAATATTTCGTGTGTATAGAGAAAAAGAATAAAAGAGATAAACGAGTGCATATGCATCTGATGGTAAGTGATCAATGCCGCTTATCGACATCTGTAATCTCTAATAGAATTTCTCCTGCCTGACTTCAGTTTAAAATTTATTGCAAGCACGAGAACTATATTGGTACTTCACACAACCACCCGCGCCCTTATCACACCCTTCATCGATAAAACAAAAGCGCTATACTGTGTTAGAAGGCAGACATATGTGATGATACCACTGAAATTAAACCACAAAGTCCTACCACCAATAAATTAAGAAATTATTGAATCACTGATTAAGTTGATTTCAGAACTAAGTAAAAGGGATAGTTGATTTAAATGAAAAGAGCTGATTAAGAAAAAAGTCAACCCAGTTTAATCTCGTAACAATTTTTATCACATCATACAATATTTACACTTTGTCAAATGTCTTTAATACAAACTTAACAAACGAAAAACCTCTTATACTTAAAAATAACAAAAAAGTACTCTGCCAAACATATTTTATAAGCATAGACTAAGGTTAGGTAAGGATAATATCGGAGCTGGGATTTTTATCCCAGCTTCGATAGCTCGATTCGAAGCTGGGATCCCAGATCCGATATTACCCATACAATTGGGATAAGTATTGATGTAACGATTTTTGTAACAGTTACCCTGGAACGTAACGTTACAATAATATTTTTTGTAATAGTTTTATTTCTTGCGTCTGTACAAATAGATAAAAACATTTTTTTAGAATCGTGTTGTCAACTTATGGTGTAACCAACTTTTAAATAGATCAGGACAATTTCTGAATCCGATCACAGGTCGATTTTAAAAGATATAATTAATGTTATCTACTTTGTAAATTGGTTTTACCCTAGCACCTTCAGTTCATTGAAATATTACGTAAGCTTCAACGATCCTCTCATCCCAGGGGACCCTTGCGTCGTTGCCGGCGGATCAGAATGGTATTTAAATTTGCAATATTATTCCAGATTTTTTTTAATTCTTGTACTGAATTCGCTATGTTTACGTAAGCATAGCGAAAAGTGAAAAGTTATGCTTACTTTTATAAGATAGGGCATTGGAGTGGAAGTGCTAAAGTAACTTAAATTCTGGTTACGTAATACTTGAATGACCCCTTGTATGTTACGGGTAATTTATTGCTTAAATGAAGTAAGCAATGAGAAAACCATTGCAGACAATTTGTGCCCTATTTCTAGCCTTTACAATTAAAACAGATATCCAGGAAAGCTGTCACAAATCTCAAAAAACATCTATTAATCGACTTCCAAAAAAGGAGCAGGTTCTCAATTGAACTGTATTTTTTTTTTAAATTCAATCCAGTGCATTGAAGAATAGCCTAATATTTTAAACTTGGCCTATCAATCGAAGGTCCCAAGATTATTTCTAAAATGATGTGCGTATTAGAAATTAATAATCACGTTTTTACGGTGAAGTATAACATCGTGAGGAAACATACACACTTCTGTTTCTAATCAAAAAAGTCCTCAAAGCTGTTTGAAGTCTACCAATTCGCACTTGGCCAGTGCGGTTGACTATGGCCTACAACTCGCTCTGAGAGAAGACCCGTGCCCAGCTGTGGGAAAATAATAAATTGACGACGGTCAAAAACATTCACGAAATTGGTTCCCATACCACAAATAACCTTATATGTATGTATTTACAAAAAAAAACTTTAAATTCAGTTTGATTTTATTGTCATTTTCAGTTTTATTTTAGTATTTTGTTGACAATCAAAATTTTGTAACTGCTAATCATGTCACGGTATCATCAATTGGTTTTCAAAAAACCAATGTCTTAACATAATAGACTTACTTAAAGAAAATTTAAAGAGTAACTTAACATAATTAGAACACAAGAAATCTAAGATCTAAAATTTTGCATATCTAAAGTAATATTGATATATTCACACATTTTATTACAAACTTAATGATATTCTTACAGTGTAAATTTTTCAAGTCTGCATAGATGGTTAAATACACAACCATAAGGATTTGAAAAAAATAGGCATGATGACAGCAAGTAAATTACATTGAAATAATTTGTGGGTATAGTATACCTAAATAGTTGATAATAAAACACTGATTGTTTTTAAAATTAAATNNTAATATTTTATTGATAAAATAAAATCACAAAATACGACAATCCGCCATGACATGTTGAACGCCAATCAGAGCGCGTGACGTCACGTTTGAGTTTTTTCGCTTTTACTTATTATTCAATAGATAATTAGACACCCACTCGTTTTCACCATAAAATACGCCGTTTTATTTTGTTTTCAACTTTAATTTGTTTTGCGAAAATTGAATTTGATACATTGAGTCATGGAACAAGGATTTCTAAAGGCTTCCAGCGCAAATCTACCAAGAGTCGACTTGATAATGCTAGGAACGTTTCTGGCATCAAACAGACTTTTGTTCAGCAGAATTTAGAAATGTTAAGACCGCCATGTAAGTAGTTACCTTATATTAAACAGTTTATTACTCAGTTATTCGTCTGTTGTCAGCGTTATGCGCTACTGTGTTCTGGTCTTAAGGGTGTGGTAAGGGAGACACAGTTTCCGAGACATTCCATCTTAGTTCTCTGGGGTAGCAACGCATCTAGTTAATTACTAGCTTTCATTTGATACCCATATCATAATGATAACAAAAAAATCCCCCTCCCTCCCTCCCTTTTCCTTATATATTGGAGCCGCATTTTTTGTAGATTATATACCTATGCCTATGTCACTCTGCAAACTGAGACAATTCTAATGATATGTCATACGTCACAATCCGTCAAGCCGTTTGGGTTGTAGCGCGTACCAAAATTGGCTCGAAGAACATTACCCACAGTCGGATAAAAACTAATACTGAATTACTAAAATCAACCAAAAGCTGGGGATTGAACAAGTTCATTTTGAAAAATAAAAACAGCCTGTATTATGGTATCCTTAGATAGCGTCGCTTATAAATCTGGAGAGTAATAATAAGTGAAAATGTAAAGGAAAAGGTTTTTTGTTTCATACATATTCAATCTTAACTAATTCTTCGATATTATGGCGAAAATTATTTTTAGCATTTTTCTAAAAACAGTATGGTTTGGATTCCGCCATTTACGCACACTTGAAGAAATCATCCTTCATAATTTAATACAATGTAAAGAAATTTGATGAAACTTTTAAATATAATTGTATATTTGATACTGAGCTGACACTAAATATAAATGTGCAAACATTTGTACAATTGGCAAACATTTGTTTACACATTTGGACATGGTGCAACTACACTTATTTTCAGACCGAAGTGAGGATTCGCGTTTCGCAAAGCATAGCAAATTGGGCTGTATTAATAATTATTATAACGCTTTCTGCATTTATAGCTTCACACTAGGATCTGTCGTGGACAACACAAATATGCAAACACACAGAATGAAAACAGACCTCTAAATTGATCAGATATCTGTGTAACCGCAGATCAAACCCGGAACCTATTGCATGTCAGAACGGTATAATAAACCTCCCCGCAGCGTATAGCGCAGATATACACGAAATATGCACACACAGAGAACAAATTTATGTCGTTAAATACACATATATAATGTTACACCTCATAGAAAGTTTCAATAAAATTTGTCTGATTAATTCGCAAAAATCACAAAATCAGCTATAGCCAATGTTAGGTACCTCAGAACCACGAAACATTATTTGTATGAAGCTTAAAAAACAAACAGACGCGTCCGATCTTATAAGGCCATGAAATAAGCTGTAATTTGCTGAACGCCTACACTTACCCTGCAAATGTTTAGTGGCTCTTAGATTACTTTAAGTGCAAATTGTGTTTCAAGCAATTTTTCTGCAAGGCAGGGTATCTTTTTATCAATAGCTATACAATACGGTAACAATTGAGGGATATAAAAAAGATGCATCAGTTTTGCAGACGTAAATATACATTTGAATGTTTATTTAGACCAATACAGGTATTAACTGTAATTTTTATCAAATTTTATAAAATTGATATAGCAAACGAGCATGCAGGCTGCATGCTTGTTTGCTACATCAATGGTAAGTGGTAAGGATGGTAAGTGGTCACTGTCGCCCATGTACATCCATCACCAGTGCCATATAGAACAAGGATCTACCTGATGCTGTACATAGGTGTATTGCCACTTTTAGGACGAAGATAGTGTCATCAAATGCATGGTGGTGGTACCACTGTTAAACCATGGTTCTACCACCTTTAATTTACATATTACCAATTCAAAAAATGGTAGTTTTGGACTTAAGTGTTTATTTTCAACACCCCTCAATTAGAAATTACCTTATTACCATAGATATACTACAAACAAAAGTTTTACCTGTTATAAAATACTACAAAAATGTTTAATTAAAGTACTATCCTAATTAGAATTTTTTTAGTTCATTTATTCACCACTCACTGTCTCAAATTAGTTACGAGTCCACACAAATATAAAAACAGTTCACGAATGTCAAATCACGTTCACTATCACGAATCGTTGTCATTCAAACTCCATAAGAGCCCCTTTCAGCATATACTCCTCTAGTTGTTTGTCCAGAGCTAGTTGAGACGTCGCCATGTACTCATCTAGTTGGGCGTCTAGTTCTTCTTTAGTGGGCACGGTTTTTCCTTGCTGGTTCCGGTTGCCCTGGTTGCCGGTTAGGTTGTTGCGGTTGTTTTGGTTGCCAGTTTGCTGGTTGCCGGTTTGCTGGTTGCGGGCTTGCTGGTTGCGGGCTTGCTGATTGTTATTTTGTTGGTTGTTTACTCGACCTGGATATGAAATAGAATTAATAAAAATAGAAAATAGAAACTGTATTTATGAATACTATTTGTGTTTGTTTTACTGTCTATAAAATTCATCTATACTAATATATAAAAATGAGATGGTGTGCGTCTGTGTGTTATTCAATCTCGCAAGAAACACTGGTACCATTTACATGAAATTTTGCATGGATGTAGCTTATTTAACTGGTCAGCTACTTTTGATTTCGGTATTTTTTGATATTTAAAGATGGCGACTATTTTAGTGACGTCACTACAACGTTTGGTTTCAGACCTTCATATTTCCATTTTAAATAAAAAGATAACGCAAAAAAACAGCAATCTTTTGATTGAATATATGAGGTTAACATACAATTTTCTATCCTGTAGGTCCTTATCACTTTTTATGTACCTTCAATGGTTAACGAGTAAAATGTAATTTTTTTATCATGTAGCACAGCACGGGTACCTCAACTAGTAATTAATAATACAGAATTTAAAATGCATTATCACACACCAAAGCCACATCTATTTCCGCCTTATCAATGTAGCAATGCCGTGTTCTAGGTTGATTAGCCAAATAGGGAGAAACAGAAAGACAACCATATGAGGCATTCTGATTCAGAACTCAAGGTAGGTAGCAAAGCTTTGCAGCCAATCCACTCTTTATTTGTACTTGGGTTAATTACACCATCATATTAAACATAAATGCTTTCTACACTCAACACCCCATAGGATTTTCTCCTGTGCTGTGGGTGCCATGGACACACAAAACCGAATACACAAACACCCAGACAGGGGGCAAAAATCTAAACTCATCATTCAGATGTCTGTTTGACCGGGGATTGTACCCGGATCCCACAGGGGGTCAGACTGGTAAAGTGACCGCTCTGCCACATGGCTCGTCATATGGTTATATTGATGGACAGCAGTGGCCAATAATATTTAAATAGTTTGCTTCCAAAATATAAAGTAACATTAAACCATGAACCTTCTAGTCAGCCAAATATGCTGACCATCGCAACACACAGCTGATTAAACAGAGTGTAACGTACCTCTCCCC
>MOOZ01000463.1:525522-536224 GCA_002930495.1 Cecropterus lyciades | reverse complement strand
AACGTTAAAGTACATTCTTTGATATTAATTTATAAGTTATAGACTTAACAAGAAGGTTTATCGTTTTAACTAGTTTAAAACATCTTGAAGCAACGCATGCCCAGTAATGTGACATAATTCAGTAAATAGTAATTAGCAAGGTAATAGAACATGTATGATTTGACCAGGGAACCACCATCGCACCTATTGGTAGCGTGATTGCGTTTCAATGGAAGAGGTTGATTGCAGGCTCACTTTCATATGAAAGAACTATTAACTATTATATTATTTTCGGAAGTATTAACGCATCTGCAATTGACTTCAAATAGAACCATTGTTCTGTCGCCTACAGACATCTGTAAGCTACTTTATAAAGTGACCACATCTAATAATATATATATAACAGCAAATAATAATTAAGGATTCCGCAGTCGAACGGCTTTGCCGAGAATGTCAGCGAAATATATCAAACATTTCAGTAAATAGTTGAAATTCCGATGACCAAAAACATAATTAATGTCAAAATTATACATCACTAGCAACATTTATAATGCAGTAAACATTATAAACCGATGTCATAATGACTCTTGACTATATACAGCCGCATACATATTAGAACCGGTCACATAAGTGATCCAGTTTTTTTATTTATTTATGCTTATTGACGAATCTGTTTTAGTTTCGGAAAGCGATAAACAGACACCTACTTGATTCTTAATTATGTATTGAGAAGATGTTTTGCAATGTGCAGACAGAAATTTACTTGTCTCTGCATAGTAATGGGAATTTCAAACGATCCGACATAACACTTTTTTTTTATTTCTACATTTACTCTATTTAAGGAAATAGGAATCCGTTTTAGGAATAAATAATATAGAATATATAATAAAAATATATGTGAATGGTATTTGCATCATCATGGTGTTAATCATTCCATAAGTGATGTCAACGAATATTTGCGACATTATAATCAAATATAGATAAGAAGGAAACTTATTTCATTGAATTACACTTATTAAGAAGTGTGATATTAAATTCAGTTTAAACACTCATAAACGTATTATTCCTACAATATGATTCATTATACAAGAGTTAACACAACACATTATTATTGTAAAATATGTTCATTCTTCCCTTCATCTATATGAAAATATCGCTCAAATGCCAATCATCTTACAACTTTACACTCAAAAAAAAAATTAACATAATATACTATATTTATATAAAAATATTTTGTTAATCACATAAATGAACAACCCTATTATTAGAAGACACATTTTCTAGTTACGTTCATTTAAATTTGTCATAAAGGCGTATCTAAGCTTATTTTACGGTAAAGAACTACCGGGATCTATTATGTAGAGTAGATTACTTTACACATATTTCGAATCCGTAAATATTTCTTGTGCAAGTTATTTATACTACGAAATATGATATGAAAATTTCAAAGTATATTACTTAAATAAAAGGTGGTTTATAATTGATAACCAATTATTTTAACTTTCTGAATACGCATCAACGAGAAACGATTAAAACGGTGATAAAAAACTTAAGGATCATTACGAAAACGTGCTTAATTTATATATTTAACTTAATGATCGAGTAAAGCCAATAAGTAAAACGTTAACAATTTAACTTTAAGACGTTGATGTCTTTTACATGAACATGTCGATTTTTTTACACACATAAAAAATAAGGAAGTATGAATTATTTAAAAGAAAACTTACCTTTCATGAACTTATGTTTTTACAAAACTACGTTTATTTTTTTAATTTTATAACAATAGGACGCGTGTATTTCATAGAGTTCTCTTCAAAATGATCTCCAAGACGAACAGGAAACGGTAATGTACTGTTTAAATTAGTAGGAAGGTACTCCAAACTAGTTCTCATGGGTCGCAATGCTTCTGTAGCTAACACTTAAAATAATTCCTAATTCATAATAGGCCGGTGATATAATACCATGGTAAATATTTGCATTATTGGTAAATAACTACAGTGATAGCTCAATGTTGAGGAAGTGTGCACAAACTATTTTCCTATTGCTAAATATAATATCATTAATACATAGTTATAATAGACTTATTTCCAATAATGCAAATATTTAAATTATTGGTAAATAACTGTAGTGATAGCTCAATGGTGAGGAAGTATGTACAAACTATTTTCCTATTGTTAAACATAACATCCTTAATACATAGTTATAATAGACTAATTTCTGTTCTGCAACATCGAAACCATCGCTTAGAATAATATAAGAAATAATTATTTTGTGATAAAAGTTACAATAAATTACGTAATCGTACAAACGTTACTGGCAACAAAAATATAGTATAGTGTTGTGCAAATAATTATATGTTAATTTAAACAAAACCGATACTCATAAAGCCGTTTTAAAAATAATTGTTGTTTTGTTTAAAAGCCTGGTAAATTTCATAGGCAGTTACTGAAGTAGGCACTTCCAAAAATAGAAGGATGAGATATAGGAAAGACGTGAATGTGAATTAAAGCATCATAATGCGTAAATATCATTTAGTGATGAAATTAAAACTGTATAATAGAAGGATTTGTTTATCTTTTACCTATTCAGCGCAAAGTGCAATAGATTTAGCTTTTTTTATTTCACTATCACCCATGGACGTCTGTAAGCAAATTCATAGAGAATAGGAGTCCTATCTAAAGTCAATCACAGATGCATTGTTACTTCCAAGGACTAAGAGGGTCGCCTCATATGATAGTGAGCCGGCATCCACACCCTTCTCCCGTAATGCAGGAACTGCTTCACGCTCTTAATATGTATGGCGGTGGTACCTCCCCGGTCGAACTATACTCGGATACATCATACACCGGAAGGTAGAACTTCCAGTGTATACTGTGACAATAATGCGATCGTATAATAAACTGTATGTTACTATATGTACGGTATTGCACATTATAACAAAACCTAGAAAACCAGAAAACCGGACAATGCCTGCATTCCTTGCATCCTTGACATGACAACGATATGCAAAATTCGATCCGCTACAGTTTCCGCGTGCACCAGTACCATGAAACCAATCATAAATCCCAACCGGAATACATACATCATCGGAAGTTTGTTCGGTGCTCGGTGACCAGTGACACTGAGGCTATCAGTGAAGTAAAAGGTTCGCGTCACAACTCAGTGTCCGCGCAACTAGCTGCGAGTGTACACGCGCGCTACTTAATTCAAAACTCGAAATAAAGCCCGCCAATTACAAACGAAACTGATAAATACGCGATGGTTTAAATAACGCAACTTGATCAACAGTTTCGATAGATGTTTGTATAATCTGTGGACATTGTACGTGGTTTCTCAAGAAAAATAAACATTACGTTCAGTTTTTTATTGCGTGAAGGCGTAAACGAGGACAATAAGGTAAAGATTATTGTGGATTACGATTTGAATGATATATTTATTTGAAAATACAAGCCATAGAAAATATATATTCCTTAATAAAGTGGAGAAAATTTAATTTTTTTACATTTCCATAATTCAATATTAAGCATAAACTCAATATTTAATATTTTTATTGTTTATATAAGATTATAATAATTATTCTTAGAGTATAATTATGGTATAATCATGATAACAAATATACTTAATAAATACTTGAGTCACTATTAGTGTTATCAATCAGAAGATTTAAAACAGAGATCAAAGTTAGTATCATGTTGTAAAAGTAACATATTATTGTTAGCTTCTCTGTACAGTTTATATCGTATTGGATTGTTTTGTATATGTTATGTGACTTAATAGATATCTATATACCAATAACTATAAATAGAATCAGCGCCATCTATTATGTTAAAGTGACATACATGATAAGATATTTTTTTATAAATTTCACTTTCTCATTTCATTCATTTGTTTATATAGTATCATCTTAATTCGTAGGTATTTCTTTAAACTAACTATAGAAAAATATAATGCGTTTTTATACATATATAGAGAATAAGCAATGTTTGCGTAAATACGTATATTGGCGACACTGATTCAAGGCTGTTCCAATTCAACTATCGGCTAAAAGCAGAGATGTTGAGTTGCTGAGTTATATCTGACGCAAGAGTTTTTTCGAGTGATAGTAAAGATCAAAGTTATGTTTATTTTATATTAAGAACAGGGTTATGATAACGCAATTTTAATTTTTGAAGTAAAACTTTTTTAGAATCGTTTGAAAATACGTCACGGTAAAGAAACAAACTAATAAATGTATGGAATTAACTCGGCGAGAGAATGAGATATCATACATTACACAGTCAATGTTATACATATAATATTTTACATTAAACATAAACACGCTATCTACTCTCATAGCCCCAGAGTAGGATTATCTCCTGTATCGTGGTTGCATTGGACACGCAAAGACGAATACACAAACACCCAGACCCAGGACAGAAATCTAAACTCATCATTCAGATGTCTGTCTGGCCGGGGATCGAACCCGGGACCCACTGCGTGTCAGACCGGTATAGTGACCGCTCCGCCACGCGGATCGTCATTATAATATAAAATAATTATTAAGCCTAGTAAAAAATAATAAACCTAACTTTTATCCTAATAATCCTCATACCCGATATTCATCTGAAACTCTCGTAGGATATTTTTTCAGAAGTTTCACTTCTACCGTGTTTGCATACATCCTTTTTTTTGAGTCTGTAAATTATCTTAGTGAAAATGTAGCTCGTTGAATAACTAACCTAACCTAACCAACATTAAAACGTTAATATGAAAATCATCTGGAAATCATCTAAAATAAAGTACAAATAAAGCGGCAGTATAATACACAGTATATCGTTGTATTAACTACTTATTATCCTTACTTGAAGTTTAGGTTTTTTGAATGACATCTCAAAATTTTGTCCACGAGCCACATACGAATGTGCTAAAGTTTAGAAACTTTCATTTAATTTGAAAGTTTCTAAACTTTAGCAGATATTACGATCTTAGATCATGGTATGACATAAGCAGAAACACATTTGAATTTAGGAATTTGTTAGACAAACACTTGCTGTAAAATCTATATGAATACTTGCTGCATGAATGAAGCAAAGACATAATTTTTTACTAATATAATCAAATTGAAGTGGCATTTTTGAGCATCATTACAAAGTACGTTCTTGAGAATATGTTCAATTGGAATATTAAAATAGCATTTTAATCACTTAAGTTATAAGAAAACAATAGATATGTAATCTGTGTGAAATTAAATGGTTACTGCCGCCTATGGACATTATTAATCAATCTCAAATAGGATACATAGATTAAAGCTAAGCGTAAGGTCATACGGGTTGCCCAGATTACAAAATACCTACTAGAAGAAAACAGGAAAAATTCGTAATTAAATAATATAGGCTGATATACACTACTCAGGTTGGGGTCAATGACATCCTTGAAGATGATGACATTGCACATTACACAGCTTGCATATCGATCCAAATGTAAATTCCAGATCGAAATGCACTGGTTCTACCAAACTTCTTACCTGGTTACCTAATAATTCTTGCGGGAATTTTAGAAGTGGCAAGCAGCGGTCCGAAAATCGGTGAAGCAATTAATTTTAAATGCTATATAATCGTACATATGATATAAAAATATTATTATACTTACAATGTACAATGTACACTGCATGTAAATACGCTTGCAGTGCGGAAGCTTACGGAGGGCTAGACGGGGCAGTGCCCCGGGGCCCCCAATCTCAAGGAGCCCGCTCGGACGCTGACTTACAGACAATAAATTGAACTAGTATACATTTCTCCTAGCAAACATTCAGAATAAAAATAAACCAGATAGTTTATTTGGGGCCCTAGTATATTTTTTTGCCCCAGGACATTTGGTTACTCAGCCAAGCCATAGTATGCTTGTGTATTTTTTCAAACTTGTATTCCGGTATTTCAGCGGATAAACTATATTATATCATACACAAAATTCCCACATAAAATAAACATTAAAAATAAACGTTAATGCATATTTTGGGGCCTCCCAAAGCGACAACGAGCATATGGGCGCACATTTCATCACTTTACGAGGCATTATTCCATGATAAAATCCATAAAAGTGATTACTTGTCAAACACACATTGTTTATTTTACAACTTCATACATAATGTGAATGTTCATTACGGGATAAGTCAAATATTTTTTTCACTTTATTATTGACTGCATCTGGAAGTGTAATTTTAAACTCAAAATTGTTTATTTATGGCGTTAATGGAACAATTTTATAACTCTTAAACTTACATTAACATGTTAAAATATGAACATCCTTTTCAGTGTGTTTACTTTATTAACGAAATTCTTTATAATGAATTGGTTTTGTATCGTTGCATTTTATTCTGAATAAGTATTATCACATCATCATATATATATATATATATACGTCTATAGTCATACATATAGTCTGATATTTTAATAAAAGTAGGTAACTATCTAGTAATAAAGTTTTTAGAAAAAAGCTGTAATAAAATTAATTAAATGTGTATTGGTTTGTACATAATGTACATTTACAAGTTTATAAAATAACGTCTGTGTAAAAACATTTAACTGATAAGTAAATTAACGGTATTGTTTTTAAATAACAAACTTGACAGGTTACGGATATTAACTAAAAACGGAAGTATTACAATATTAAAATAGGTATCATATATTATAAAGTAGCTTTGGCACGTTTTTCTGTTTTTTTGTTTCTCCTCGAGGGCAAAACCTTATAATTTATTTTAGTCTCGTCTCCTTTTTTTGCATTTTCAGGTGTGGTATTTAAGAATTATATAGTTAATATCACTTTCACAATAAAGACGAATCAACCACACCTCATCTGTTAAAGTCCGTCAAGCCGTTCGAACTGTAAACTGCCAAACAAATGAGCATACTACAAACCCTCGAAAAACGCACCCCTTCCTTTTTACTTAATTGGGATTTCGTGTTGGTAATTGAAAAGATTATCACTTATACAGTTTATAGTTGTTACAGTAGATAACGTATTATGTAAGTATCAAACCAATTACTATTAGATAAGATTATACACTTTTTAAAAGATCGGACGAAGCTTTGTCGCCCGACACAAAATTTTAATTTGTCAAAATACAGCTCAGTGGAGATAAATTTGTCATTATTGTGCAATTTTGTTCACGATATTTTGATTTAAGCGCACTGAATTCACGACTATCGGAATGATTCAGAGCTGGCTTTGTTTCTGCAAATTAATGCCCGTCACTTTATCCTGTTTATGAAAGGCAGCGTGCAATGACTTGGCAGCAAAATATTGTCACGTTAACTTGGTATTTCACAACTTTAAATGTATTTTATTCTAATAGGATTTAGAAAAAAATAAAGTAGTGTTTTTGGTCTAAATCCTATTATACATCCTATGTTTTTGTGCAAATACTATTTTTGTGAAAATCATTACATTCATAGTGCACACATCGACTTACATGGATCACATTTCACACCGAGCACTCGACAGGATCGCATCACCACCGCACCGATCACATTTCAACGAAATCATGAAAAATAAAACTACGATTTTAAATACATATTACAGTATACTTTTATAAATTTGTGCATGTTTTCTTGGTTCTTCCTTTAGGGTTATTGGAGGGAGTGGATAATTTACATAATTTTATGCAAATGTAACTGTATTGGATATTCGCTATGTTTTGTTAAAATCATTACATTGATAATAATAGTTAAGCAGACGAATATTTTAAAGGTACGATTAGTCATATTTTAATGATAATAAAAAAATTAAATTCTTTCTTTAAAATTTGATTTTGAAAATTTGAATTTCTTTGAAAATTTAATTTCTTCTTCAATCGCCTAAACTCTCAATAAATTTTAAAAGCTTCTCTTTGGAAATTACAGAAATAAGATTAACTTATTGTTAGTCTTGTTATTTATTCAACAAATTTGTCATTCCATATTCCTAGATGCATCATGCACATCATGATTTCCAATGTCCATAAGTTCAGAGGGACTTGTTTTTGTCTAATTTCAGCTGTTCATTTCTCTTTGTTTTCTTTAATCTGTAGAATTGAGGTTTACCTCAATTCTACAGATTAAAGAAAACCAGCTTTTAGACGTTCGAATTTAGTCATCTACTAATGATACTACCATTCTTTATTACCAACACTGGACATTGAAAGGGGTTGAGTTGGATACAAACATTCCCGATTCCGGTAAGCAATTGCAGGTACTGCATGTACTGCTTTTGATACATAGATGCAGAATCTACAAAACCTGTTACAATCGCGAACAAAAAGCTGTAACATCTATTAAGTTGAGTAACTATTGTCTGATTGACGGAATCAGGTCAATCGTTCATGTGTATCATACACATAATATAGAGCAGAATGTAGAATGCATTCTGCTCTTAGAAACAAAGTTGAAGTGTTTATTTATGTTTTCAAATTCCCAGTCTTATTAAATTAAATGTGTTTATTTAATAATTGCGGTAACGATTAAATTGATTTCGAATGGACTTCTCCAAAAAATGTATTTTTCCCTGAATTGTTTTATCTATTAAATATTATTGTAAAAATGATTTAACTGAGATTTTCCTTGTTATTAGTCCCTGGTACTACCGTCATAACATAACAGTTTAATTTTAGTAATCTGCTTTATTTGAAGAAAGTGATAAGCATAAATATTTAGGTATTTATAGGGAATTTCAACTTGTCCTCAAGGCTAGCAAAGGATTGACAAAAGATAGAACGGCTGCTCTAAATGGAAGCGGGACAGATGATCATGGGAGATATTACTAGGATTAAAAAATTATAAATCATATTGGTACTGATTTTATGACACTTTATATGAGGCTTAAAACCTAGTTGACCTACAGTTCTCCAAAACGAGATTTACCTAATCACTCTTATTAAAAATTTCGTAATCGCTAGATGGAAATTATATGACGAAAGGATATAAATTTATTTGATTTTGATATTTGATTTAGTCATCACAACGTTAGAATTCTGTTGACTTTAATTGTTATAGGTGCATACAAGCTGAAGTACCCGCGCTT
This sequence comes from Cecropterus lyciades, assembly GCA_002930495.1. Classification (NCBI taxonomy): domain Eukaryota; kingdom Metazoa; phylum Arthropoda; class Insecta; order Lepidoptera; family Hesperiidae; genus Cecropterus; species Cecropterus lyciades. The sequence goes on along the minus strand of MOOZ01000463.1, from coordinate 527,212 downwards.
CGCTACGTGACAAGAAAAATAGGTTTTATTCGCTTACCGTTAGAGGTACATGAAAAGTGATAAGGACCTTCCGGATATAAAAATAAATGTTAACCTTTTATATACCAAAAGTTTGCTGTTTTAGTGCTCTCTTTTTACTTAATCTTATTTAAATGGAAATACCAAAATCTGAAACCAATAGGTGTAGTGACATTATTAGTCGCCATCTTTAAATAACAAAAAATTTCGAGATCAAAAGTAGCCTATAGACTGACCAGTAAAATAAGCATCATCCATGTAAAATTTTATGTAATTCGGACTGTGGTTCTTCCACCATTGAGTAATACATAGACACACAGACACACACCATCTTATTTTTATATATTAGTATAGATATAGATTACGCAAGATTGGTTCTTTTAAAGCATTCATCCGTTTAAGTCGATGACATCGAAAACTCGTTAGCTTTTTCGTCATTGACATTAACTGTATCAAATTATTCAAACCAGTATTTTCTTGTACTAAATGAGTTTTTTGTTTCCACTGAGCTTCCGCTCGTGGCTTAGTTTTTGCATAATATATTAATGTATATATTATGTTTGCCCTTTAAAAAAATCATTTACAATATACGAGTATTGCAACTATCCATACAGCTCGTAAATAGGTTTTCATATTTCATTTAAATTTTATAAAAGTTATTTGTCATTTATAAAAGGCAGACAAGGACCTTTAATTTTAAAAATGCATTACATTTTTAGGTTAAAAGATGTATCGGAACAAACAATATGGTATACTATGGACAGATAACTACAAATCCTAAAGATAAATTACCTACTAAAATTTTAAGTCCTTCACATATACATTTATATAAAAGCTTACCTACATATTCGGAATTATTTTGAAATCACAGAAAAACAAGCCCGCACTACGTTAAAAACTTTAACACCTGTTAACGGAAACAATCCATAATGATCGGAGATTACCGTTTATATAAATAAAAACCCCGTTCACTTTGTAAATCTTACATTTTACCTCAAAGTAAATGTCAAAAAATATTGACGTCTAGACATGTTCGACGAAAAACCTAGTACTGTAGATAACGTATAAAAGCTACTGAACGGAGTTATTAAAAGATATATACGCTTATTTATATTTTCACCTTCAAATTGGTTAGCTTAGGTTAGATTAAATAGTCACAGGATAGAATAGGCTTGTACCACCTACGGTACAAAGAAATTAGTATTCATTGGGAAAAAAACATTTTCTTGCTCGAGTACCTACTCACACAGTTTCAATTTTCCTATAGAGTAATGAAGTAAAAAAAAGTATGTTTATATTTTCATTTCAACGAGCATGCTAAATATCTAATTAAGCATTACGAAAATGGTAATAAATCTTTATCATGTTTCAGAATACACCTTGATTGGTATTTTAATGATAATAATTTGAACTTATCAAGCGTGAAATTGATAGATACTTGTGGAAGATTTATTGCATGAAATATTTTATACATTTAATGGTTACCCTTCTTTAACTACAAATATTTTATCCTTTGATTTGATATTTTGTTTAACTCCACTTTTTAAAGATAATATGAATTCATTTTGTAACACAATGTATTAAAGAGTATACACTCTTGAATATATAGATGTGTAATACCATAAAATAACCGAAATACCTAACTTTTTGTCATTTTTATTTGTTTAAAACT
>MOOZ01000463.1:501873-518931 GCA_002930495.1 Cecropterus lyciades | reverse complement strand
GTAATGATTTTGGAACGTAAGTATGGATCACACGGTACCAGCTCAAACGGCGTGATAAATTTTAACGGATGAAATTGAGATCTTGATTGTAAGAGAGACATAGTCATATTATTTTAAATATGGTACGTGCAAATATGTAAAAGAGAGGTAAAGATTATTTTTTTGTAACCTTAGAATAAGCGTATTAAATGAAAGCAAAATGCAGGCATTAATTAAAAACGAAAATTACAGCTAAAACCTCCAAAACTATGTTTATCATCGCTAACATCGCTCATTTCAGTTAATTATTTTAATGCAAGTTTTTCGTTTTTATATAATATAATAATTCATTTATTGCAGTTGTTAATTAGCTGTTCCCATTTAGTGCAAGCAATTCTCACGAGCGTTCGTGATCCAGATGCTCTTCGATGGTATCGCATGAACGTGCGAGGACACGAGTTTGCCGAATTGTGCCAAAAGTGTGCATTATACACAACATCTCGAAATTGGGCTTGGCTAATGTAACATTAAATTGAAAATCCTTGTAAGCTGTTACGAATTCTATTTATGGCATAAAATTCCTTTTAAGGTTCGCTTGTAAACTTGAATACCTATAATTCACACTGTTTTAAGACACCTTTGTCATATCGCAGATTGGCGTGATAAGTTACATTATAAACGACTTCTAAATAGACCTTATTCGCAATATAAATATCGATACAGAAATAGGATATCTTTTGTTCGATCAAGGACGTCAAGGCGAAAGGCATTTTATGGAGACTGTAGACTCGGATATCGGGTTTCCCCAACATTTTGGTTCCAAAACCATCTGCCGACATTCAATGAAGCGATCACGACGCGCCTTTCAATACAAATGCCATTCCTAAAGTCGCAAGGATATCGAAACAAGGGAAATCCAGTCATAAATACGACAATGTGTACGCATTGTCGTATTACTGTAAACTGGTTCAGTTACGCCATCCGACTTTGTGACTTAATGGCGGAGCGCTAACATACTTTACTCGTAAGGTAAAGAAAGTGGGTACTTGTATATTACATTTTCCAAGGTTTTTCTTTTCAAACACTTCTCGTTTCAACTGTAAACATTGTCATGGTAATTTAAGCTATCTTTCGTTTGTTTCAGATCAGTTTAACACGGCGCGTGTGTATAGACAGTGTTGCAGTGTAAACAATGTGTGTTTTCTGCGGTGTGCTCTCCAGTGCAGTGTGCTCTCTGTATCGATAATGAGAAGACGCTCGCGCATCTAGACGATCCCACGCCGTTCACATTATTATGCAAGCGCGGCCATTATAGCGTCTTGGCTGCACGTTGGCTTAGCGAATTGACATTTACTGCAATGTCGAGATAATACTGAGCTATGGCTTTGGCGAATTTCACAGTAGCGGCGATCGGTGGAGCCACGCCCGCGCTCGTCGACACTTCCCCGGTGCCGCTGCGTGTCGATCTAGATGACCTGCTCTATTCTCCGGAAGAACTTCAAGCAGATTCTGACCCACAGCCTACAAACAACGAACCGTTTGCACCTCCCTCTAACATACAAAGAAGGTCGAAATTACGAAAACGTGCGGGCACCGCCTATCTTCCGCCACCTAATCAGTTCACTCACTATCCTCGACAAGATAACGTTCCTCAAAATCCTTTCAATGGGCCAATGCACACACAACTCTATCAACAGAATACCAGACTTAACATACAAATAGAGAATCAACGTGTGCAAGAAATTAATGGTCAGTACGATAATACAGGGCAATACGTTCATGATCCTAGTGGTGATTATGACTATGAGCAGAGAAGAACTAATAAAAACGGTCCACAGCGACCTCTTTACAACCCTGGTTACGCGGATACACCGTATCCGCCCGCTACTGCACCTACTCCTACATCTAGTCGAAGGTTCGAAGGAAATCCTAACCAAAATGTAAATAATTATAATTTCGGGAACAATCCGATAACAACTCCAGCACCACCACCTCAAACATATAATGAGGCAGGGATGAAGACTAGTGGTAACAGTGGGAGCAGTAGTCAGACACCTCCAGATCGACCTCGAGGATTCACGAAGGTGGAAACTGGAGGCACAGGCGGGAAAACCCAGTTACATGCTGTACTTGACTATGATGATGACTACTACGATGATGTTCCTGGGTCAGGTAAAGATATTTTTATGTATAACTTCACAATACGGGTTTGCACGGGTTTGCAACCATCGATTCTAACAGGAATTGCTTACTTCGCGGATAACCTTTAAGTCCTCATAGTAGGAAATGTCTTACTACGTTCGAAACCAGAACAGAAAGACAAACTCAACAGTCCTACTTCTGACTTAGATCTTTATTTGGAATTTCAATTATATTTTTCAATAACGTGTAGACCTTATCTGACTACGATTTGAATTGATTTTGATTGTGATATGCTGTCTAGGTTATAGTTTATTTGTCTCGAAGATGCAAAATACTCGCCAATTGCTCACTATCACCTTGAATACTTCCAGGTAACGTTTGGCCATGTTGAGTAGCGCCTAAACAGGCTTAATAAAATCCTATTCACTTTTAACTGTCTACAATAAAATGATATATTCATATTGATTGATATAAATCACTGAACAGCGATACTAAAGTGATCGTTATCAATGAAACAGGCTCGCCTATACTGCCACTCTATAGTATAGAAACGGCACGACCGATCAATTTACTTCTAGTATCAGTCGTTAACAGTTATATAGCCTTCAATCTCGGAAAAACAGAGCGATATCACCAAGTACAATTTAGTTATGCATATTTTTAATATTAGATTGTAGAAGCGAACGAGCACGCAGTCCATCTGATGGTATGTGGTCACTGCTGTCCATGGACAACTATAATCAACTTCATATAGAACAGGAAATCTATTCAAAGTCAATCACAGATGCGTTGCTGCTCACGAGGTCTATGTTGGTCGCCATACACGCCACCGAAACGCAAGAACTGCTTCATGGTAGAAATAGGTAAGGCCATGGCACCTCCTCGGGCGGACCAGGTATTTGGTCTTAATAACAATAAATGCTCCTTACGTTGTCGGTTACGACTTTACAAATGATCAAAACGAAATCATAAAATAGGTTTGACAATAACTCTAGATTAGCTGTTAGGCACTAGCTCTAAGTTTTGTATTAAGTGCAGGGCCTTCAGTTGCTTTATAGCCGATGGAGGCCAATGCCATGTAAATAATGGACAGACTACCGTTGTTTGTTGATACATTAGTACTACATGCATTTAAGCTGAGATTTGCGAATTGCGTAGTCCTAATATAGATAATATTAAATCTTCTATATTTTAAACGCTGAAATTCATAGTACTTTGTACATCTACGTTATTCAATAACAATACTGTATCTTAAAGGATAAATTACGATCCGAAAAATTAATAAAAATTGGCTTTTCTCTGATGATAACAATTAAAACCAGAAGTATGTATATATTTTATACTAGTTAATTTAGCCACCCAATTTTTAATCTAAAGTATGCCCGACAGTTACAGTTTTTCGTTTTCGTCAACCAATTACTAATGTAATATTCCACTATGAGTGAAAAGTTTAGGCAGTTGACGACGTTTAATAAACGACAGTTGACCCTTATGGTAGAGAGTAGAGACTAGACTTTTATCGATCTGTTTGAAGGAAGGAAAACGCATTACTTACATCTTTAAATTTAGCTCACCAATCTTAATATTTATAAATTCGATAAATTAGAAATGCCCGTTTTGCATAAACAGGCAATTTCAAGCCACCAATTTCACTGCTTGCTTTTAAACCTTTTACCGCCATTAAACGGAACTCTACAAATAATCATAAATATTAAAGTCGCATTCTTAAACGTGCTTCGATATAATATTACAAATAATATTCAACACAAATATTCCTGCGTTATTTTTTTCTCGTAAAATGTATAAATTAAGCAGTCACTATCCGGGAATAGAAACGAGAAACAAGTACTAATGATATACGAATGAAATTGTTATACGAGATCCGTTTATTTGTACACGCGGTTCTGCAGACGTCTAAAGACCTCTCCGGTAATGTATACATTTTACTTAGTGGTTGCTTAATGCCGCGTATACAACACAAATGTCCATTAACATATGTTTTTACGTGTTGAACGATGCAACCAAATGTCTTCACACCAAATTTAAAGTGTCTTACGCACTATCCATCTGATTTACGTAGGATTGCATTTTTGCATGCCGAAACAGAAGATACCAGGTAAAATCATAACATACACATATCGTTAGTTAGTTGAATAATAATAATACCTAAATAAAGCTATAAGTATTTATTTTATGGATTGGAATCCGCTGCGTGTAGCCTATCACATCTCTATTTTATGTCTGGAGTCATTGTTTTGTTGTATTATACTTAGGTACAAATATTATTTTAGCCTAATAACACACGATCTTTGACCTCATAACATTAGGCGTTAAACTTACGTTGCATCAATTATATGAAAAAGAAAAAAAAATGTTTAAAAGTCGCCGGTATAACGTAGAGTACAGACCAGATCAAGAATGACAGTGATGGATCGTGCGTATAAGCCTTAACGCGCCGAGCGACCTTGATTTCACTTTCGAACTTGTGTTATTATCGAGAGGTCGGGGCACTCTTGCCCACACTGAAGCGTTATTGGGCTGGTATGTTATAACATTACATCTTGTTTACAATATATGTGTGTATATACAATGTGTGTATACAATAGCTTTTATTATAATGCTCTTATTTCGGTCTTAGAGTGGGAATTCGTTAGGTCATAGTTCTTAAGCTTGGGAGATCACTTAAACATATTACACAACTTTAAGAACGTTTTTAACAGAACTCTCAGATGTAGGTTTTTTAACGATGTGTGCCTTTAAGATTATATCAAGTGATAATTTCTAATACGCACATAATTTCGCTCAATGAAATCAATAATGAAGCTGAATAGTGGGTTTCTTAGGATTTTAACGAGATAGTATTTTCGAACTGTCCTATAAAAATACATTGATGAAAAAAATGCGCCGAAACTCCGCTCCAGAAACGGACGTTAATGTAAGTTAATTTTTCCGCATATGACGATAAAAAAACGCCTTCGAATCCTTCGCTCGTAATATCTGCCTCGGGTGGGATTATATGCCGAGGCGACGAGAGCGTATACTGTCTGCTGTCTATAAAAATACAATTTACCAATGAATCGGACTTTTTGCTATAGTTAGTTTTACGGTTTACTTATCATTATTTAATGGAGTTTTATTTTTATGACTCTTTATTTTTTATAAACATTAAATAAGTATCTACTGTAATGCTAACTGTAGATATAGCCTTGTTATTTAAAGGGAAGTAAAGTTTAAACGTACAAACAAATAATAAAATATAATTAATACATTTCAACAACCGATAAATACGGATGAAAGGGTGTTTTCTCAATAAATATGTAATCAATTCGTTAAAGTCTACAAAAGGGGATCTTATCTTGACATGAACGAAACTGGACCCGTAAGTTCGTACCTTATTATCTCCACTTTCGAATTCCTTACGTCAAGTCGTTAATGCTTAAAAAATTACTTTCCGGATACATTCCGAAATGCCTACTCAATTTATAAGCTTGTGGTTGCGACTTATTCGACGACATTTTATTTACGTTTACAAAAAAATAAGAACTACAAAGAATTTATGACAATTCAATCAATAAAGTTGTCGTATATAAACATGCCGCTTTTATTGTTTACCTTTAAGGAAGAATGTATTTTGTTTTGTTTAAAATTTCTCCAAACGATTACCGTAGAAATTTTCTGAAAGGTTATATAGTTTTGGTAAAATTGGAAAATATTCTACAACAAATGCATTTACATCAAAAATGAATGATAATTCCAAGAAAGTAATATAACAATATCTTTTCGAATTCCCTTCCTTCTCCTTTTTTGAAGTCGGTTTTAAAATAACCTATAATACTTCTCATACCAAATATTTTTTTTGAAATCATATGACCAAAGTAAGACCAACTTTGTGACGTTAACTGGCATTTCGAATTTTGTGAACTTAGCAATTGAAAGTCCAACTTAAATACTTGACCGACATAAATTGCATGTGCAATTGATCAGTATAAATTGCATGTGCATAAAACGAATGACACAATTGCACTGTTATGTAACAGATACGATTAATAATATTAAAGCAGAATATTTCGTAAATGTGACGAAAGTTTTGAAAAGTGTAAAGCAATTGGTATTCATATATCGTTTAAGGATGTGAGAGTTCTTCTGTTGGACTCCAAAAATGTGGCTTTTTTATTTATATATTTTAGTAATTCAGTTTTAGTCCCTTTAAATACGTTGGTTTAATATTTAATTTTGATACGATATTAAGTATTTAGGTTTGTTCACTTCAGTTCTATATTCTTTAAATATTTTTATTTCGATAAAAAAATGCATAATTATAATAAAAGACATAAATGTTATGCTGCACTAATATATATATATACAAAACTATACAAATATTTATAATAGCTAAGTTAATATAAAACATTAAGTATGATAAGTTTCATCTACATTTTATGTACTCTGAGAAGACCTAAAACGCTGGTGACAGTACTTCATTGAATTCTTCATGCTAATTCTTTGGTCATTGATACACTCGATAAGTCTCTTTGAAACTAAGTTAAAATACGAATTAACCAAATTAATAAATATTTTATTTGTATTAAAGTACAATTAATACACTCATAACCTCACAAATTTCTATTTCTTGAATATAGTTGTGTACAACACTAATGTTAGGTACAAACACAAACATACAGACTCGGGACACTAATCAGACAAACAATAAACAACTTGCGAGCTTAATACAGGTGAACCATAAGTGAAATTACGTATGTATGATTCATTCTCATCATGTGTGTCTTGCAGGTAGTTGAAATCTGGTCCGGAATACAGATGAACTTTACTTGATCTACTTTTACGCAAATTCATACTTCTCAAAATTACCCAACCATTTGCATAAGCTACAAAGGGCATACTTACATAAAATATTACTTCACTTACATTAAAATTAATACACAGGTAGCGAACCGTATTCATTGCCAAGTAGTAGGACATTTTTTTTGCTTTATTTAACGTTTTATTTTATTTTATATTGACAATGTACTAAGCATTTGTGAAAACCCTCTGATATTAAGTATAGCTTCCGCCCATAGACATCTATATCAATACGTAGAGTACGAGTGTAGAAAGCGTTTATGTTTATGTTAAATACAAGGTAGAATTGGAATCCTACCTAAAGATGCGTTGCTACCCTTTTTTTTTTTACGGGGGGAAATCCTCATGGACTACCTCCGCCTGGGGAAAGGCGGAGGGGCGTGCCGGACTCTTACCGGCTAAAACCACCCCGGTGTCTTCTCGCACGTGCGCGCGGGGCCGCGGGAATCCAAATTCCCTACCCTAGACTGAGTTGGAATCCTCGTTGCTACCCTAGACTGAGTTGGAATCCTCGGAAGATGTCTCTTCTATTCCAGTCAACCTTGACACTGCTGTTATTTGATAGTGTTAGTATTGTAGTCGTAGTAGTGTTAGGTGAAGAAGTTGAACTACCTACGAACGAACTTCTAATGGGTTCTACTACCTAGCCACAATGAAAACAAAGTAACACAAACTATTTGTTTGTATCCCAACGCCGTTTTAATTATATTCAAAGACACGATGTCTAATTTAAATAACGTAGTAGCTAGTCGTATTAAATTTTACTAACGACTTTACCAACAATTTCAATGGATAATGCTGCTTTTATAGTTTTAAATGAATGGTGCTTAATGTTGTCACTATAACTGACATGATTACATTTAAGTAGTGTAGAGGTGTTTAAAAGAACGGTAAAAGAAAACATCGTGAGGAAACCTGTACACCTGAGAGTTCTTGAACTCTTGGTGGTAGAACTCTTTGTGGTTCGACTCCGGAAGCACCACCGCCACACCTATTTCTGCCTAATAACAGCAGTGTTATGCGATGTTGTGTTCGGATCTGGAGAGTGTGGTAAGGGAGACATACTTTTCCTAGGCATTCCATCTCAGTCTCAGTCGTCTTATCTAGGGTTGATTACAGATGTCCATGGGCGGCAGTGGCCACTTACCATCAGATGGACTGCATGCTCGTTTTCTACTTTCATACTATAAAAAAAAGTTCATAAAGTTAAAGTAAATAATAAAGTTCTGTAAGGTGTGTGAAGTCTACCAATTCGCACTTCCCCAGCCAGGTGGACCCAATAATCTCTCATTCTGAGAGCAGACCCGTACCCAGCACGCAATAATGGGTTGACGATGATGACAGGTATGAAAACCTGTGCGTTTCGCTTACGGAGCTACGAGTCATATGTGAGAGCAGTTTGCTCAATACGATTGCCGATTTTAATCAGTGACCATCGCCTACTAAGGTCACATTGTGGCTATTTCATATTGAACTTCAAGCCAATCACGGGAGTCAATCACGTAGACTGCAATGTATCCTTGTCCATTACGATCTCATAAGCATAATATTTAATTCAATCTTTTTTTATGTTTATTTAATTTTTAAATTTGACAGATATTTTCAGAGTAAAAAGTAATTATTTCGACTTGTATGATTATTGTGGAAATGTTAGCGATGTAAATTTTGACAAATCAAAGTTTCCAAAATACAAACAGTGAGACAGACGACAATTTTAAGAAAGATTTTTGATAATACGTACAATAATTATTTGAGATACCTACTTACAATTATTTTTGGAACAACAGGTAAACATATAATTTTATAAGCATCATATATGTAGATTTATTCTGTCTCTTATTTAAATTTCAATACTTTCTACCTATTTAAAATTCATGTATCTGAATTTTATTTATATATTTTTCAATCAAATTTATTTAGAATAAGGTTTAGCGCCACTGATACAAGCTGCAGCCCTTTCAAATACCGACCTTACGTTAGTTTACAACTGGACTAGTTACTTTGTGGTAGGATTATTTAAACTAATGATTAATCAATAAATGCGTAGTACATTACAGATCTACCAGAAAAAAACCTTTCATTAAATTTACGATGAAATAAATTATGTTTTTTCTTTCTAGGAAAACAATAACCTTTGTGACACCACTCTAACTAAACGTTTTCATTAGACGGAAGTCGACTGTTTTTGCTGTTGTACAAAAAACTATTCTATTAGATAATTGACATTGTGAGAACAATGTCTGTGATCTACAACGACTTCATTTTTTAATGCGATGCTAGCAGTAGGTAAATTGACAGTTTTGTTACTCTGATTTTAAGTGACCACTTGATATCAAGAAAATGTGGTAAAACCCGTATGGTACAATTGGGGAGGTACCACCGCCACAACTTTTTCTAGCGTGAAGGACTTTTTTCGTTTCGGTAGAGATGGGTATATATTCCATTTGACAGCCATAAGACGTCCAACTTAGTCCGCAAAAGTCACAACGCTGTGATAGATTTTAGATACAAATGTCCAAGGACACCATTGAATGCAAGCAAGGTGGACTGCAAGCTAGTTTTCTACTTATACATTTAAAAAGTACAATCAAAATCATGTCAATGTATTTCCAACAGAATATGTCACACACCCAAAGAACAAGAAATATAAGACATTTTATTCAGTAAGTCCAAAAACGCTTGAACATTGCTTGTTGATATGCCCATGGACAAAGCTAAAACATAATTATTATACCTATTTTAAGATATTCTGATAACGGCTGAGTTTGAAGTAGAATTTCATAAGATGAAACAAATTGATATATAAATACTTCTTATTTATCTTTCTTATTTACTTTACATAACTACAAAATTTGGTATAAAACCCTGGATCTCTGGCGTGAAAGGTCGATCTTAGTCCTAAAGTGATGGTTCCTGGATAACTCTACCATCATTTACATTTAAAATATTATACAAAAATTACGACCTAAGCTTCATTACATTGTCAGGTAAAAGTTTTATCTATGACATAACATTGCGCATTTTATGTCACCGATAAAACTAGTATGAAAGTTGGCAACGAGCTAATGTAGTCTACCTGCTACGACTGAGTTCATTGAATATTCTCATCAATATGCTAATTTTGTTATCGTGTGGAAATTTGAAGATGCGGTGTTGACTGTTTAATGTACAATCGGAAGCTAGGTCACATGAGGTGATAGGATTTAATGAATATTGAAGAAAATGAATTTATTAAAAAAATGTGTATCTACTGTAATGAAACATCATCCACGTTTATATCGTAACTAGCATTTTGAGGTTATTCCTTTAACATATCGTAATATCTTAATTTTCACTCATGTCCGTAAGGTGTCCAAAGTTATCCAAAGGGTAAAAACAGGAGTCCCGTTATTTAAGTATTTGTAAGTCTTTAAAGTACGTCTGTTACAGAGTGTGTAGTCAGATACTATGACTGCTTAAACAACTTATATTGAAAACTACCTGATCCCCGCGGTTTCACCCGCGCTTATAAAATGCCTAATAACGGAAATGATTTGGTGAATTGAGATTCTGTATGGGAGGGGTGCCCCCCTGACCCGCTTCGAAGGCTTCTTAAAACGATCCCCATAAATAAGTCAAAATTCGACATGAAAGGTCCTGCTATTTCAGAATTTTATCACCCCTACCCCCTAAAAGGTCATCGTTGGACTTAAGTCCATCGTTTTCTATATTACATATATGCTTACATCCTAGCATTTCTGGAATTTTTACAACTGCCCTTGATTTACTCAAAACAGATTGTTTACACATTCACCATTTTAAAGAAAATGATTTATTAAATCAACTAATAAGCAGCTAAAATTTGCGAATGCACACAAAGCCAAGCAAACTAATGCAGGCACTGCAGTCTCTCGTGTTATTACTTCTCGGCTTTACATCTGCACGTGTGGATAAATATATAAACAGATAATGGTGGAACTCGCACCTGGGCAGTTTTTTTTTCTGTTTACATTTTTGTACATATATCTATTTACATTTTTTTAGTAAATAAAATTTTGAAGATTAAAAAAATAGTACATATTTCTTAGAATATGTTACTTAGGTACTTGTACTTTACTTGTAGGGAGACATACTTTTTCGAGGCATTCCATCTTAGTCCTCAGGGGTAGCAACGCATCTGTGGCTAAACTTACGTGAGACTTTGTTCTTACCTAGGATTGATTACAGATGTCCATGGGCGGCAGTAGCCACTTACCATCAGGTAGACTGCATGCTCGTTTGCTACTTCCATACTATAAAAAAAAAAACTTAAAACGTCCATGACTGGAATTGTTTCAATATTCAAAATTTAAAAACAAAGAATTCTACTACAGCCTTTACTTTAGTTACTTTTTACATTTTTTTAAATGCATCACGGTAGACTATCTTAACAGTGTTAATTGTAGGTGACAACAAAACATATTGATTTTCATGTGATCCTACTCGAGAAAGGACGACGTATAAAAGGCCATATGCCCATGAGCAATTTTTTCTTAGGTTGATGCCAACCATCGAGCAAGTTTGTCCCTGGGATTCATTTATTGTCGAGGCAAACGGAGCCGGTGATGATTGTTGCTACAATCACGTTGTCACATGGTCCAATCCTATATCCAAAGTGTTGTGCTATTTATTGATTTATTTAATTTAACGATTTTAGCAGTTTGCGTGAAAATAATCGTATAAAAAGATATATTTTAAAATTACGTAGCCTATGTCACTCTACAAACTGAATGAATTCCAATGATTTGTCTTAAGTCACAATCCGTCAAGCCGTTTAAGCTGTAGCGTGCCAAAGAAATGGATATATGTATAAACATACGTGCATACTTTCGAAAAACATCATCCTCCTTCTGACGCAGTCAGGTAAAAATAATATTTTTTAAACCTCCCAATCCCCACTTAGCTTGTATGGTAAAATATAGCCCAATTCTTTATATTTTAAGAAATTATTCGAGCTTAGCTATAATAACGATAATAGAAATTGTAATGCGTAAAAATAATAATGATGCAAATAAAAAAATAAAGAACGATAATAATTTGAATGTACGATACCCACAATTCAATAATTATTATACGCACAATTAAATCAACACAGAACACTACAATTAAGTAATAGGGTATCTTACTATGTCTGATTTACACAAGCTTATACTATGCATACTAGAAAGCCTCTTAATTCAGAAACCCTCTTAATTCAGAAACCATGCATTTGATATTGATGACTACTTAAGTTTAAATTACATACCCGATAACTATAAACAAGAAATAAACGCAAGCAGTAATTGAATTCTAACGCTTCTGTTAATTATTTATTTGCATGTTGAGTGTCGTTAACTTTAATGATTTCTATACATAATTGAGCAAGAATCTAAATTAGATAAGATCAACTCATAAACTACCTTAAGGTTTATAGTAAAGTAAGAATATATGTATCTGTCGCAGCTAACTGCCTTAATTAGCTGTCAATTAACACCTAGCTACTTAAGTGAATGGCGCCGTACAATTAGCTTCGTTCAAGATTAACGAGTGTCACAAAAGAGACAATTTTTACCACACGTTTCAGTCGCCAGAGATAGCAATGTATGTAGCCAATCTCAGATAGGTCTCCAATCTTTTCTGTGAACAACACGCTCGTTTGCTTCTTTTTTAATACGCTTTTATTAGCTTAGGTCGTATCTATGTGTTCATGTATGTTTGTACAGAAACTTTGAGCGCGATTTTTACCCACTTTTTAATATTTCGTTTTCATTTTCTAATTGTGTAAGTCAATGTCAGTCAATTACCCAGGAATTTAAAAAAGTAGTGATGCAAAAAAAAAAAGATACAACCGACTTTAATGCTACAAAAAAGTAAAAAATAATTAAAATACATGTTGGTTTAGTACATAGTCCCGATGTCGGCGCTCAACATATTGGATATAGTTCTGTCGTTTTGATCCAACGTAATCCCATTATCAGATCATAACTTATGTGACAATGGGAACAAACGGCGAGTATTCATTAAATATTATATTCATAAAAAACAACCGAATTAATAACCTTTTTGAAGTCGGTTAAAGAACTAATTAAGTAATAAGTAAATAGATAAATCGTTAAATTTTAAAAAAATATGCTCAAATTTTTCCTTCTTCAAAAAGTCGTGAAAATATGTAACAAGCTCATGGAAGTATTATATATTGAGATTAAAAGTAGCTTAAAGAAGTTTAATTTGTTCGATCAATGTTAAATTAATCCCTCCATCAATGCGTACGTATTAATATTCTCAAATAAGACAGATATCATACACAAGATAGTACAGAAGTTCTGCCCACCATAAATTATGCATATCGAATAAATAAGCATGTCGGAAGGTATGTCAAGCGACACGACAAACGGTGTCACATTATTGTTTCTGCATCAAATATCAATATTAATAAACATGAAACGATATAGAGGCAATTTAGCGAGCTAACAATGGGTGTTTGTCAGTCAATTTGTTTACTTATCAGGGTATTTATTGATTATTAATTCAAGATAGCAACATTTAATCATAGTTGTACATGTGTAAAAGTAGACGTCTGATCGGAGGAATTTACGGTATCAAGTAATATTGAAATAAAAATACAATAACAGTTGTGTATTCTGTGATAGTCACTAAATTGTTTATAATTTTATTTCTCGTAAAAAAATCTTACAAACATAGCTTAAGAGTGTGAGTAGTAGTGACAGTTTAGCGCTCCTTCAATTTCAACCTTAACGTTTGAAAGTGGGCAATTGAATTTTAACGTGACGTCACCAACGTGAAGGATACCCAAAAACTGCAACCATACGACCGATAAACGAGCCGAAAGATGTATGAGATAGCTGAGGCTGTGGCCATAACAGAACTAAGGGTGCAAAATATCTTGCATGAATAATTAGGTATGAAAAAGCTCTGCGCAAGATTGGTGCCGCATTTATTGAATATAGATGAAAAGTAAATAAGGAAAAAACATTCGCAGGAATGTTTGAATCGATTCAAAAGGAATCTGACTGAGTTTATGCAGCGATTGTCATCATGGATTCACCACTTCACGCTAGAAAACAAAAAACAGTCCAAAATAATTGATAGAAGCCGGGAAATCAGCGCCAAGGGAAGCAAAATCGATCGTATCTACTGAAATATGCGATGCCGAAGGTGTCTTGTTAATTGATTACCTTGAAAAAGCCATAAATTTTCCAGGGAAATATTACTCTAACTTTCTTGATCAGTTGGATGTCAAAATTTTCGAGAAGAGACATCCCTGGAATAAGAAAAAAAACATTTTTCATCGCGAATATGCATCTGCACATAAAAGTGTATTGGGAATGGGAAAACTGTATGATTTATTGATCGATTTACTCGGCTGTCTTCTCTATTCTCCTGTTCTTCTCAAAACTAAAACAAAATCTTTCTGGAAAGCGTTTCGCGTGTAATGAAGACGTTGGGAAGATCGTAGACGAATGTTTTAACAGTTTCCAGAATGTCACTTCAGGGAAGGGATACACATCTTGGAGAAATGCTGGATGACTTGACTTCAATGCACTTGGCATTGAAGTCAAGGGAGATTACGTAGAAAAATAAAATCACTTTTTAATTAGTAATCTCAGTATTTCATTGTCAGGCCGAGAACTTGTCACTATGCCCCAGTAATATGTTCTCGTCACTTTTGTTTTAAATTATCCGTTAAAAAATTCAGATATACATAGTTCAAATTAAAATGAATCAGTCACGATACGACAGACTAGTAATAAATTGTTTATATTGTATATCAGAATTAATTTCAAATTAATTTATTGCATCACGACGGTTTTTAAACTAATTATGCTCATTATAGGTCAATGAATCCTTGTTCACATTATCATAATTAGATCGTGATTTCATTAGCGTAATCTATATACATGAATATAATTAAAATGTCTGTTTGTGATTATTTTTTCAAATTCATGTTTATAAATGCTTAAGAAATTAAACTCAACAAAATAGGAATTTGAAAATATTTACATTAATTTATACGAACAAATGTTTCAAACTACTAAAAAAAGAAAAATATATGGCACATGTTCATAACTGTGTATTATAAGAAAAATAAATTTACCAGATCATACCGTAAACGTAAGTTTTATGGCAGAATAAATTTACCAAGCAAGGGCAATATCAATTTAAAAACGGCTCTATGCCTGCTTCTGGTGACCAGTTATATCTAATTTCAAGTTTTTCAAGTTTTTCAAGTAATTTGATTATTTGCAAGTTATCTCAATTGATTAAGCAGTTTTCACGTTTTCTCTATACAATTAATGTTATAACATTGATAAAGTCCAACTCTTCCTAATTACTATGACCAAGATTGATGGTAACAGACAACACCACGGCACGGAAGCTACACTAATCCTAAGCACGGACTACTTAACGATTTCGTAACCTCTGACCTGAATATGACGCACCCACTATATGACGAAATCGCATCGTATTTCCACTAATATGTCGAGATGAGTCGATGACACATCATTATACACACATAAGCAATTTCGATCTCAGATGCATTCGGTTTACACCTCTACTCTATCAATTCTAAATATATACATCTCATTTCATATCTGTTTGTATTTCAATGTATTAGATAATTCTTAAGGTATATTAATTGAATATGTTGCAGTTTTATCTATGAAACTAACGTTACTTATAAAGATTATTCAGTCCAACGAAGCATAGTTGCCCACCATTATGCCTAGTGGTTTGTCGTCAGTTTCTTCCCGAAAGGAATCGGTTTAAGTAATATGCAAGTAAAATTTGTGACATCTGTAGTGCAACCATGCAGGGTAACCATACAATTTAAATAGATATCGCCACAAATGTGACATCGAGCCAGCATATACATATCTGTAGCTGAATCCATATAAATAAATCCTAACCTAAGTCAACAGGGCCAACCTCACTCTGAGGAGACTGTTGCCCGGCCCTGAAGCTATTGTGGGTTGATTATGACGACGACGAACCAAGTAGGATTTGAATCCTTACCAATGATAGATTAAATGAGTTCGAATTTATCATAATATAATAAACATATACGTGTGAATCAAGTGTTGCTAACGGCAACTACTATATAAATTAATGAATGCAGAAAATTATTGCATTCTCTTATTCTAATGGTTGACATTTTGCCTCTTGACAAACGGACACTGTTTTAAGAACATTACCGTATATGGATGATGTCTCGTGACCCTTGTTAAAATTAATATATGTAAATGTCGTGCATTTGTGATTAAATTGCTATTTTAGCGACTGTGATACGCTTTTGTGCCGCACCTGTTTATTTTTTGTAATGGGAAATATGCATAAAATATAAATCATTTTTCCGACATTCGTAACAGTTGAAAAGATTGTGCATTTATTACAAAATCTATACCATTTCTGTTAACGTGAACTGTATGAATGCACTGTAGAACTCATTCTTCTCAGTTGAGGTACCTAATGTTTTTAGTTCTTAAACTCTGTAGTTCGAGTTAGACGCTATAGAGTAAAAATTTGATTCGAGAGCGCCACAACAAAATCAATTAAATGGTCATCGTATTTTTGCAATACTTTTCACACTATACGTTCCATCATCATCAACCCATTGTTGTCCCACTGTTGGGCACGGGTCAGGAATGATAGAGTTATAGGCCACCGCGCTGGCCAACTGCGAATTGGTAGACTTCACACACCTTTGAGATTTTTTTAGAGAACTCTCAAGTGTGCAGGTTTCCTCACGATCTTTTCCTTCACTATAAAGCAATGATAATTTATTTAGTGATATTTTTAGAAAAATCAGTGGTGCGTGCCTGGGATTCAAACTTCGGACCATTGACAGTTCGAGTTGCTACCATGAGGCTATCACTGCTCCGTGCTATAGTGCGTATACTTGTAATACGTTTACAAGTATACGTTTAAGCTGAAGAAATTGCGCAAGAAGTGTCTAGTCGCTTATTAATAATATAAGCTTTCATCATTGGTACAACTCTTTGTGGTTCGACTCCGGAAGCACCACCGCCACACCTATTTCTGCCTCATAACAGCAGTGTAATG
>MOOZ01000463.1:490989-501837 GCA_002930495.1 Cecropterus lyciades | reverse complement strand
ATCTTAGTCCTCAGGGGTAGCAACGCATCTGTGGCTAACTTTAGGTGAGACTTTGATCTTACCTAGGGTTGATTACAGATGTCCTTGGGCGACAGTAGCCACTTACCATCAGGTGGGCTGCAGGCTCGTTTGCTACTTCCATACTTTAAATAAAAATATTCATTTATTTAGACATGTTTTTAATATATTTCTATAGTCCCTTCTTTATTTATATCTACTACTACTTGTCTTGTAGCAGTACATGCAGATCAATGCTTCTACACCAAAGGCTGAGTGTGGTCTTATAGTCAGTGGAAGGTTTATTAAGTAGTAGAAGAACGAGATAGATGCTTATGATATTAATGTGTACCTTACCGTATTTCAGATGTGGGCCAGCCAGCCGTAACGCCGCTTCAGGGCCCTATTCTCCTACGCAACGGATCGGTGCCGGTCGTACCTCTCACATCCTACCACACGGTCAATAATGGATCCTTCTACCAAATACCTGTGAGCATTCTGTTTTATGCTTTCTTCTTCTTTTTTACATCTTACCAATATTATAAATTAACAGAACCTAAAAATGAAAAACGAACTAGACGTAGGGTAGATAGGTTAATCTACCTCTAGTTCTTGTCAACGGTTTCTCCCCGCCACCGCAGTTTCGCCGTGACCACGATCCATGTAACTGGGTAGAAATATCGGCAAAAATAACCGCATTTTGTGAATCCCTGTAACATATTAAAAATGTATTAATTCCGCGATAATATTAGTCTGAAATCAACAGCAATATAACTTTGATGTGTTTCAGTTCTAAGGATGTGAAAAGACTAAATAAAACTAAATATTTACTACAGGTGGCATTCTAGTGGTAGCATTTTATTTACATGTTGAATGAACTGCAAACTCCAATTATCTTAAGGTTAAATCAGTATTTAACCTTAGCGCGCAGACCCTGTGGTCTGCGCGCTTTTTTGCGACTCTAAATTAACTTATAGTTATAAAATTAACGTTACAATTAAAATATCAGAATGTTATGTACCTGATAGATACTCAATACCTCTTGATTAGCAAATCATTTTTATTTAAACAGGGAGCCCAAAGGTCGAGGGTATGTGCCTAACTCATTCACAGAATCATTAAAGCAAATGAAAATTGTCCAAAGCAGGTCAAACAAATACGCGGTGTTTGTCAAAACACAAAACAAATGAACACCCAACACATAAACCAATATTTGTAAACACTTGCATAATTTGTATGTACGAAATAATTATCACATTAAATACACGTCCTTAAGTGTTTTGCGAAGAAATAAAGTTTTGTAACGCAAGTAAGTGTAGTAGGTAATATCTAAAGTAGTATAATGAACCTTAGCTAAATTTTTGTCAGCAACATCGATTCGTTACTATTATACTTATTTTTTATATTCATAGAGTAATTTACCCATTCATCATCAGCCTACAGAGGTCCACTTTCTTTCTTTCTTAAAGTCACCAAGCATGGCATGCGTTTTGGTGATCGCAGTGGGTGTTGATGTTACCTCCTACGAAATCCACGGGAAAAAAATCTGTGGAGTTATTCTAGGTCCTCGATTTCGTGTGTGCGTTCTGCACGCTCATCTTATGAGGGATACCATTGAGAGGAGCCCCTTCCTCTCAGGACGTGGCTGGCGTTAACACCAGCACAGGTCGTTGCCGGGCCGCGAATGTAACAGTAATACTAAAGCTTTCTCGTGAACTGGCATCGAACATTCAGATGAACGCCTCGGAGTTTTAGTCGGTAGGAGTCCGACATACCCTTTCTGCACCCGGGGAGAAGGGGATCCATGAGGATTCGTCCGCGTTAAAAAAAACGGTCCTTCTCACCCGGCATAAATAAGGCCTTATTCCTGTTTCTATCCTACAACAACGTTGGTTTAATACACCACTCCTGAATTTGTACTAAAAATATTTTAGAGCAAGGATACGGACTCGAAGCCAACTTAGTCCTCGGAGATAATAACTAATTCGAAGTGAACTGTGATCACAAATTACATGCGGCATTTACTCGATCAATTAGTATTATAAAATTTGTTATTCTCTAAACGCAATACTTGGAATATGACTTAATTACACAGTGATTTGTCAATAAGGGCTGTGTACGATCATATTTATGGTTAAATATCCTGAGTCATACGCATATTTTCTAATTATTATACATTTGGAATAAATTTACGAGTAGACGCTGCATAATAAGCCCATCTTGTACAGTCATTACCAAAGTGTTATTAATAATAGTCAATAACATAGTAGGAGTGTCAGCTAGGTCAATATACGTTTCACAGTACCCAACAATTATGCTTATTTATTAACGTAGCAAATTACACAACATGAATAAGCCCTGCGACTGGCCTAGATGTAGCTATGCGAGAGATGTTTATGACTTTATCTATTAAGGAGATCTGTAGGGCTACCCTTGCTCGTTATAAGGAAATTATTCAGGACTGTTTACCTTATAGTCCTTTACTTTCTTTATGTTATTTGCTTAATTAAATCAATTACAAAATCAAAATAGACAACCCGTGGAAATCTTCACAGGATGCTAGTTATTAAGACAAATAAATAATCGATGAAATCTATCTTTGCAAATAATAAAATATAAAAGAGTTCATTGCACTACAAAACTGTTTTTCAATGTTTTTTTATCTTTTTTAATGTAAAAACGATGAAACATATTTATAAACTTGTTATTGGAACAGGAAATAAATATCAAAGAAATAATAACTGAGGAATGAGACATTTTTTGTTAAATTTATGACAGAAATATAACCAGTTGTAATACGGAACCTCTTTTTATGTGCTCGTAATTACAATTTACATCTTGTTATTTTAACACTATACTTTACCATTTTATGTAAACGTCCGACAATTTAATTACAGCGCGTTTTTCTTGCAATGAATGACAGCCCTAATTGCTATACAAATTCGCGATATGTAATTAGGTACTGCCTTTGACATTTAATGAATACCTACTGGAACTGCTCTTAATACTCTTTAAATTAATTAAGAGGCCACAATTGTTTTATATAAAGTTCAAATTTGCATTATCATTAACATGAGTTGGAACTTTTGTTAATTTCAATTATTTTAATGTCTTTTAACGCTTATCGAAAACATGATCGTATTTTTATGTTTCAAAACATTCCGAACTTGTTGATTGTTTTGCAATCTTCAGTTTTAACGGGAAAATTCTAAGCTTTTAGAGTTACATCCAAACCTAACCATGTGGTATCCGAAACTTATCAAACCAATTAGCTAAATGCTAATCTGGCGTCCTATACGATTACCCTTTACATAGACTCGTGAGAAAACCACGGTATTTTCGATACTAACGCTGCCAGTGTCAAGTAGCGGAAGCTCCGCGACCTACGCTCGCCTCTGGATCATAACTTGCATCACTCGATCGTTATCTTTTATTCACGTACATAAAAGGACAAGGTTAGAAATATTTATTTTTTATAGAATCAAGGAATTACGGAGCACAATTAAAAAGTTATGACCAACCAGTTACTTTAAATAATTAATAAATTCACAAAGGATTTCGTTTATACTTTGTTTTTATTTTCCGGAGAGAATGATATTATTCACATATGGTTGAAAAGAGCATCACGGGACCGCAATTTGATCCAATACTACAATTCAAATCTTCCCGGCTTTATACTTATTATAGGTATGTAATTACGCTTACGATTTTTCATATCTCGGACATACAAGGGTAAAAGCAAATATCTTTTATTCTCACTATACTTCAGTTGTGTTACACAGTTTATTTCATCTATCTGCCTTTGAAGTCCCCAACTAGACCTCCCTTAATGTGGGTTTCTTGCCAATAGTCACCGGGCCTGGTATGCGTTTTGGTGACCGCAGTAGGTGTTGATATTACATAGGAAGACGACCGCCCATCTCTTAGATTTTATCCTTTAGGTAATCGCCTTCTACGACATCCACGGAAAGAGAGTGATGCTATTCAAGACTAACGGTACACAGCACATCGTTTGATGTTTCCCATACATTAAATTTTACACTTATTATATTTATAGGAATTCCACTTGATCTGTCGCCAACAACTATGTAGCTATGCAACTATCTCAGGGCAAATACAGGTCATGTGCTTAACGTGGGCGTGACATAGTACCTACATGTTACCTATCAGAAAATCATGCACTATGGTCGCCAGCATAGATCGCTTCTAAATAAATCAAGGCCGAGTTCACGTAGTTATGTCCCTCTTATTTTATTTGAATTTTTCTTAAAGAAAATAGTAATAGACAACTGTCTTACTAATCGTTAAATGGCTTATGGATATTGTACTCAAGTAGTTTAAAAAAGGATGGCAAGATAGATATTGGACGAAAATCAGAGCTAATTTCTTATTTATCAGCTTTTGGTTGGTATGAAATGCTTAAAGAGACTAACTCTACTGACATTACGCGTCCTAAGTACACACAACAAATAGGTTTTTTCACAGTACAACTTTATTCGGTAATGAGATAATGTTTGCCTGTTTCCAATCTTAAAGCACGATGCAAGAGAATAAAGGAAAATTTAATATAATAAAAGTCATATTTGATCACATCAATAATAATGTTTGAAAACAACATTGTAATTTCCAACCGCGGTAGAAGTAATCCGCTTGTTTGACTTTTTAACGCCTTCTTCCGCAACTACCGTGAGATTGCATTTTAAGCAAGGCGGTTATGGAGCCTTTCTTTTTATTAATCAAAATTTTACATACTCAATGATGCTCCATGGTTTAAATACTCCATACATATCTCTCCATATACTCATATGTTTGATGTTTGACTAATACAACCTACTCCACTCAAGGCCCTTCATTTTCAAGTGGCGCCTGTGACTATTTCAACGTGCATACGTGACCATACGCTTTACTGTTTAATAGTTTCATATACAACATACTATAAAGGTTAAACAAACATTAGGTATAGCTGACTTACATATGAGGCGTTCATACTAATCCTTAAGAATGACAAATCATCTGTGGTCCGTTTCAGATAGAACTACTGTTCTATATGGGGTTTGTTTCTGATGACCTCGAAGGGCAGGAATCACTTTCCACCTGGTAGATTGCATTCTCATTTGATATTTCAGTCATAAAAAAATATTTGTGTTGTTCTTATATGTTGCAAGAACAAATATAAACAATTTTTGGTTTAATTAATTCGTTCATAAGTAATCTGTATAATGTTAAACCCGCCTAGTATTAAATGGTTACATGAAATCCCATGAACACCTATTCTCTTTGAAGATTTTGTTGTAACACCTAAAAGTAGTTTATCTGCCTTACCATAACCTTCAAACAACTAAACCGTTTTGCAATTTTAACATGATGATTAAGATCAAGGTTCCATTACAAATTCTATGTACAATAATTACGAAATATCGCCACGTCACTGACCAATTGGTGGGCAAAGATCTGAAAATCAAAGAGATTAAGCCATTTTCCACCACCCTGGCCAAATTTAAATTGGTAGACTTTACACAAACCTTAGGTAAATTTACTTCAAGTATATTTACACATGTTACTTCGAAAACAAGAGCTTGGATTTGAACCCTGGACCCCGGGCGTATGAGGCCAAATTTCTTACTAATCGGCTATTAAGGCACGGTAGCTATAAGATCATCAAACATCCTTAATTGAACTTAAAAGTCTTATAATTTGATAGTAGTCTAAATGACGAATTTGGTGTACTTAATGTCACGGGCATTTCGTAAGCAAATATCGAACGGGGCATCTCTGCTATTTCTAAATTTATAAATGTGGCCTCATGTTCATATACTTATTTTAAACGTGGTACGGCAGGTAAGTATTCATATAATATATGACATTTTAATTTAATCTTCAATAATGGTTTTCTAGCGGAATTCCTATTTGGATTTGCTTTTTAATCACCAGCATTTAAAATATACCCGTATCATCAGATGAAGTGCACTAAGATTTAATTTGTAGCTTCAGTTACCTACATTATTAACATATCTAGATATAAACCCACTTACATTGTATATTAGTTTAGATTATTGATGTCCATGGACTATAGTGCCCACATACATGAAACGACACACGTTTGTTGTTGCCATATTTAAAAAATCCTCTTAGGCGCCTTTTACGTTTTAATTGATACGTTTATGTTCACATAAGGAAAACTGTCAGAGATAAAATGTAGATTATACTGGATAGAATTTAAATAATTGCTTTTTTATAAAGGTATCATCATGTATTTTATCTATCCATCTGTTCGTAGAAGCTGTTGGTCATAGGTCTCCTTCTAAACTAAACTCATTTCACCGTAGGTACTAAAGTAATTGTTGTCACCATACTTGGCTTGTGCGCATTGGTGCCATCAGAAAATGTTTAAGCCCCTACTAAGACATTTTTCATCTCCTGGATCTCTTAGTCGTCTCTTACGGTATCCATGGCAAATTAAAAAAAAAGGACGATACAGGCTTTCCACCACACGACTAATTAAATATAAATAGAAGTATTATTTTTTTTTTATAAACTGTAAAATTTACTAAACAATTAAATTATTAATTACCCTCCTTCAGACGCAGTCGGAATTACTTACGGTTAAGATTTCTAGATAATGTCTAAGATTTCAGAAATTTCATTTTCCACGACGACGAAATATATAAATCGATTTGAAATAAAATTGTCTTGGTGTCTACGTGTACGATTAACCTTTTATTTTATTCTAAATCAACGAATATTTCAAGGATTATGTATTATAAATGCGTTCCACGGACTAGGAAAATAACAAAATAAGCGATGTCAATTTTAGCAACATAAACATTATTTTCGCACAATATTGGAATATATATTATTTGGAACCTATTTATCCATATGTATGCATAGATCAAACGTTTCTTAAGCGACTAAATTTATTGTTTTACTTGCGTTATTATTGCATGTACCTTATACCAATCTTTCATAAAATAAACAAAACCTCAATCAAGTGATCAATAAAGGCGTATTATTAACATTAAACTTACATGCATACAAAATAGAGCCATTAACTTTCATTAACACATAGTACAAGCCAGGAAGGCATGCGAAGCGCATACCATTTCCTCCATTACGTGGATTAAGAGAAACATAACTAGTCCAACATCTTAGCTCACGCCGCAGGCCTATTAGCATTGCGACGGCGTAGGATCGCAGGAAACGTACGTCCACCACGCGTTAGTCACAGTCCAAGCGTGGGCACCGGCTGATAAAGTATACGTGAGTAATTTATGAGATACCGCGGCACGGTAGGGTAAAAGCAAACATTGTCATGACACAAGACATGATTTCAAGAATAATAAACCCGATGGAGTATATTAGTCGCATGTAACGCTCCTTTTTTTTAATTTATTTGATTTTAAGTACTAAACTGAATCTGAATGATAATTCGTATATTGAAATACGGTATGTTCACGACATCATTCCAAAAAACTACACAAACTATAATGCTAGTTTCAAGGATGGGTAAAACAGTCTTGACGCTCATAGTCGTACAGGAATACGCTATCTTGGGACACGAAGACAAGAGTACATAAACACCCAGACGTGAACCCAGTCTAAAATTACATTTATTATTTAGACGCCCGGCACGAAATGTATGAGGAGAGCTTTCCTGTGTCAACTACCTTCATATCATACTACAATCAAGTCTATTTACTGTCATTTTATCAAGAAAAACAGTAGGTAATTGTTTCCTATATGGTGATCTGCCTCTTCATTTGCAGGTATATATTTAAACCGTTAAATGAACCTCGAACTATTAACTGAATTTGTTTTATTTTATCTCTATCATCCTCTTTAACCTACGTTCACAACAAAGTAAAACACTTATTCGTTCGTGATGACTTACGAAATATATCTAAAGAAAACCCAAATTAAGATCCCAATCGCATAATCGTGATTTGAAAAGTGACATCATATCTTTGCCCCAACTTATTCTTATCCTTATTTGACTGAAAGCGACCGTTCACCTTGCTCGAGAAGTCAAGGCGTTGCATAAACGTCATCTAGTTCTGATTTATAACTTGCTATCTAAATAACCATCAACCTTATCACGTATCAAGCTTTATAGAGTGTATGAATGAACATCTTTACGTATGATTTAGGTGAATTTATAAGCATCCACAAGATATTTTCGTTTATTAAATGTGAAAATACTTCGGAATATGATTTCCCTATACATAATTTCCTAATTGTGTTTTACTTATAAAATTTGTGAAAATTTCATGATCGATTGCATTTATAATTCAAAGTTATTATGATACTGGTCAGCAGAGTAAATTAAGATGAAATATGATAAAGATGATGAAATAGCCAAACGCTACGCGTTCGACGTGCAGTAAAGGAAAGGTATTTTTGTTTAACGATGATTGTGCAACTATACTTCATTCAAAATCTTTTAAATGATGAATCGTATATTGTCTCCATTTATGATTTACTGTCATTAGAAGTTATGACAATCATAACTTCTAATTATACTTATACCAAATATATTTTCTTGAACTTTAAATAAACTAATTCCATTAGATTTATTTCGCTTATCAAACCTACTCATCCAGTATCCTTGTTATTAATATCAATTATAACAAATCGTCAATACAATGTGGGTGTCAATATCCGCCCTGATTATAAAAGGAATTACGTACAGTAAATAAATTTATCTCTATTTAGTTACTATTGTTGTTATTTTAATTTATTAAGTTCCTTACCTATCAAATGATCAATAAGTAATAATAATGTAGCTTTTTATGGCACACGGTACCAATAGTAAGTTAAAACAGTCCTTAAACGTCAATTAAATTCAAAACCAAAAAATAATATGAACATAAAACAAATCACTTATTTTGGTTTAATTCAATATTTTTGCCGTCTAAAACTTTGCATGAAATAGTCAACAGAACTAGGGAAATAGTAAGTAAGTAATAAAAATACAACTTAATGTTGTACTTTTATTTAAACGAAATCTTGTGAATCTTAACTATTGAACGCTTATCACACCCCTTCTCTACTTCTGCTACTAGGATTATCTTTTTAAAATAATATCGTACATTTCATCTAAAACAGCGATTTCTCCTAACGTATGTACATGAATAAGTAGGTATATACGCGTCCCATTAGAACCTTATGGTCGAAGACATTGTAGTGACGCTCATTGGACGAGCGATTTTTCGTTCCCTTTTTAGTCTAAAAACATATACATATTTATTTTGAATACCAAATTATAACAAATATTTTGTACGCAATGCATATCGTAGTCTTATCTGTAAGTGAACCGACGAGGCGCCTTCCTATTGTTTAACTTTATCTTTATAGAGATTAGAATCGACATTGATATAGCTACACGAGCAAAAAAGGTTCAAATTGACTCAGAAATATTTATGACTGTTATGGGAAACCTACAGTTTATTCGTGTTTGTTAAAAACTCACAAACAATAATGAGAATAATTGTGTTCGCTACGAAGTGAGTATTGAGATTCATTTTCTAAAAACAAAGTAAACGAACTTAGTACACGTGACATACGGCTGGGTCACGTTCAAGAGCATTTACGTGTATTGAATTGACGCATCTCTAAACCTGATAGATATTTAGGGTTTGCAAGGTAACAAGCGATAAACCTATTTGCAGAGACATTTCAATATCTTTAGAAGTACCTATCAAAATAAATACATGCCAAAAGTTCAATACAAGATTTAAACGTGTAATCACGTACTTATTTACTTATAGTGCTCATTCACAAATTTTAATTTTAATAAAATTTAATTTTAATAAGATATAAGAGTTTCTCAATAACTAAAGGTTAATTTGCCCTTTCAAATAAGTCTATCGTAAACCTTAAATACCACAATATCTATTGCCGCTGTAAATAAAAGGAGAAACCACGGAAAATTCTATTTTGTAAAGCTGGACATTAGCTACAAAGCCGTCTTAATACTAATTACGGATAAGTTAATCGAAGAAACCGCAAAGTAAAAATAACTTGTATTATTGAACCCGAGCGCTAGAAGACCGGCGCTTAATGCAGTTAAGAATGCCGTTTAAAATAACAGGAAACTGTTTAACAAAAATACGCGTAACTGCAAAGTATCAGTCAACCCTGCGAATACTGCGAAGAACCACAAGTCGCGACCAGCATGTCAATCAACCACTTACCTATCAAATGACCGACCCAAAGTGCTCACATCTGACTACAGTTAATTAAGTATTCCGCGTTAGATCGGCAAACAGAAGTTTATGTTTGATGATACACATGGTTTTTTGTTCAATATAATTTGTATACGAGTATATGCAGTTATGCCTATTATTGGAATACCTACATGACTACTACTCGTAGATTTTTCAAGTGGTAAGTATAACAGATATGATTCCATATAATACCACCACCACACCTATTACTAACGTTAAGGCGACCATCTTAGTCCTCGGGAGTAGCAACGTATCTGTGATTGACTTCAGATAGAACCCCTGTTTCATATGAAGTTATTTACGTATTTTACTGTATTTAGAAGTTATGTCCATACACAGCAGTAACCACTTACGAACAGATAAACTGCATGATCGTATGGAACTTCCATCTTATAAAAATAAATCAAGTATTTTTTATAATAAACCTATTAGTTATCAATTTGACATGTAGATCGCAGCAAATGATCTTAAGTGACTGGTCGATTAATTATGGTATGTATGGATTAAGAGTTTTACTTGAAATAAAACTTGAAATTTATCTATACTAATATTATAAAGCTGAAGAGTTTGTTTGTTTGAACGCGCTAATCTCAGGAACTACTGGTCCGATTTGAAAAATTCTTTCGGT
>MOOZ01000463.1:474284-490972 GCA_002930495.1 Cecropterus lyciades | reverse complement strand
GAGGAAGGCTATAGGCTATATATCATTACTGTTAGACCAACAGGAGCGGAGCACCAATGAAGAATGTTTCAAAAGCGGGAGTTTTTTCTAATGAGATCTTCCGCTGCATGCGCTGCGTTTTTGATTTATATGGCAAAACAACGTTTGCCGGGTCAGCTAGTTACAAATATATTGATACTCTTGAACACTGAGATAGAACTTCGAAAAACGGAATCTGTCTTACCCATATCTTTCAAGCCAGAACATGATAACGCTACACTGCGCATTTTACAGATTTTATAGACTACTACTTAATAACCAAGGAGTCTGTGAAAAACACTATGATTTGAACTAAAAAAACCTTTCTTAACCTTTTCTTGGTGAGTCTCCTTGTGCTTATCGATACTGTATTTGATCCACCAACAGATAGAATAATTGTGCCAGGGTTACTGACTCACGTAACTTTCTACTGACATCTTCAATGTGACATAAGGTTTTTTTTGTTTTAGGTACGTACGATGTTAGATGTACGTAGGTATTCAATTTTGATGTAATGATTTTTTTTGGAAACGAATTGATATCAATTACCACGTAATTTTTGAAACATTTTTTCGTACGTGAAAAATTACTAAGCACCCTATCATAGTGCAAATTCCTCACGGTTGTTCAAATGTACGGTACATTTAGTCGTATTACTAGTTTAGTGCTATTTAGTAGTGTCGGTCTTGAATAATGCTACTTCTTCTCTCTTTCCATGGATATCATGGAAGGTGACTTGGAAAATATCGAGGAGATGGGCTGCAGTGTCTTCTTGTGTTACATCAATACCAACTGCGATCACCAACACACGTGCCAAGCACGGTGTCTCAGTCTTGACGACCCGTGGGGTGGAGCGGTCTGACACGCAGTAGGTTTCGAGTTTGATCCCCAGCCAGACAGACACCTGAATAATGAGTTTAGATTCTGATTCTACTCACGAAACAGGAGAAAATCCTAGTGCGTTGTGTTTAAAAAAAAAACTCTTATCAAGGAAGGTCTGGGTCCAGCAGTGGACTTCGAAAGGTAAGTAGAGAACTGCTGTATGCTAAAAGTAGAACTGTTATCCCACTTAGACCACTAGAAAAATGTAAATATGTCACATTTGTTTTATTGTATAAGCTTATACAAATTTCAATTGAATTTTTACAAAAGTATTTTAAGCGCTAAATGTTTAAATCAATATCTTAATTTCGAATTAGTTTAATACACCAAGTTTATATTAACTTTTAAAACTTCAAGGGGATCTTAAAAGCTAAATGTATGATCACCTTAATTTAAAGCAAATGTATGTCTTATGTAATTAATTTCACTTGACATGTTTATTACGACCTGCGTGGTTGAGCGGTCACCATACCGGTCTGATACGCAGTGGGTCCCGGGTTCGATTCCCGGCCAGACAGACATCTGAATGAAGAGTTTAGTTTTCTGTTCTGTGTCTGGGTGTTCGTTTATTCGTCTTTGAGTGTCCATGGCACCCACGACACAGGAGAAAATCCTACTGTGGGGCTATGAGTGTAGAAAGCGTTTAAAGCGTTTATTACATTCATGTGGCCGAAGAACTAGGATCATTCACCCAAAGGTATCTTAACCTTAGTAGGTAATAATAGTGGCTTCACTTACAATACGTACGTTTAGAATCTAGAATAGTTTTAGGCATTTATCGCAGAATAAATTAAATAGGCACGCAGTATGACATTGGAATAATAAATTGAATGTAATTGTTACTCCGACTTGACAAAATTAACATAAAAATGTATTGGTGGTGGTTGTTCACGCAAAAATCACCTTAATGTTGTAATAACCTTAATGTTATAATTAGTTCTAACATTTATATTAATTAATAGTATTAATAACATTATTAATTCAGACAACCAATTGTAAATAATTTATAAATATAATAATTTAATCTTCAGAATCAGATGCCATAGACTTAAATTGTATAACATTAATATGGCAACTCAGAATTGTAATATACCTAGCAACATTGTAAATAACTTCCTCTTCTGCTTTTACACGCACCAGCGAACGAACCGCTTTTTCAGAACTCGTAAAATATTATTGAAAATAAACAATCACAAGTACATTCAGACAATATTATTCAGTCGCCACCGAAACTCGCGCAGTGGTAAGCATCTAGCAGTTTTATAAGATTTAAAGCAGAAAGTTGGTTGTTAATAATACAATAAACAAAACGTGACTGATGTAACAATCTGATCTTTAATATGTAAGTAATCTATACATACACATATCTATGTGTAAATAAATTCGAAACATCCGTCTGTTTTTGAAGTCACTAAATATGTTCGTAACCGCAGTAAATAATAGCATTAAAGGTAGGAAGTATTTAGGAGATGAATGAATATCTGTCTAGAACCTAAATTATTATTTACATGTATTAAAGGTGCAGGAAAAATCATGTAGAAACTTATTATTATGTCTGAATTTTTTCTCAGTTAGATTCTTCACAGTGTATGAAGTCATTCTATAAGGAAGATAATTAGGTCCCTAATAACACATGAAGTCTACCAATCAAACTTGGCACGTGTCACAGTCTGGTGTCTTAACATTTTCATTATGAGAAGGAAACCTGTGTCCAGTATTGACACAAAAATGAGTTGATCAACAGTCACGTCCTTCGACATCTAAGAAGGAGCAGTGCTATCTAACCATCTGACACTGACATTGATACATTATTACATCATGTTATACATTCAATTGATTTGACAATATGTTAATATACAATAAGTAGTATAAATATTTCACTTATTTTTTGCTCGCATGCCACTGTTAGTAATACGCTGTAATACGTTTGACTGGCGCCAATGTACGATAATTATTCGGTTTGTTGCTAAGTGCTCAGAGAACAAGTTATAACGAACTGTGCATTTTTAATTAATATTTTTAATTAACAAGGATTCATTCATGGTAACGAGTTGTATAATAACTTTCAAATTAAATAAGTGATTGCATCTAAGTTACCTACCTACTAAAGATATTGAATTGTTTTTAATGTTTATCTTACTAATAATATTATAAATGCGAGAGTTTGTGAGGATGTATCTGTGTTTGGTACTTGGATTTCGCTGATATTTGGTGCACAGATAGTTTATGACCTGGATTAACACAGGAATAACACACTCATTACCGTGGTAAACGTGACCGGGCCGCGGGAATAATCTAGTATTTCATAAATACGCTTTCCAAATCGATCTTTAAGGGTAAAAATGCACTTGACTTGGATTTGAGGAATGTCATAGGTATCTACTATTTGGAATTGTTTAATATGCATATATTTATGAGTGACCATTTTCTTCATAAATAGAATGAAAAATCTATCGATTACCTTACTTAACTTTTTTACTTTAATAACAACGAAATGTATGCCACTCCTCTAGTGTTAACAATTTGGGGAGGAAAATAGGTACCGAGATAAAGTCTTCCTACTTAGTCTTCAGGGGAAGTAAGACATCCGTATTCAATTTCTGGTAGGATTCCAATATTATATGGAGCCAATTGCACATGTCAGGCTGCATGCTCGTATGATATTCCAGTTTCTTACAATTAATACTTTTTAAAAGATACGAAAGTAAATAGTCACTTATTAACGAAAAATTAGAGCCTCTTTTTATGGCTGGTTAAAAATTAACAATATTGTTTGCGAGAGTATTAACTCAGACATAATATACCGATACCTGTCGTACACGTGAGACAGTACAAATAACATAGGAAATATAACTTAAATGTATTGACATGTGTGACAAGCGTCCACCGGCGCCATGAACACGCACAATACATACCTTACTTACTCGTAAATATGGTATGTCCAAATAGCGAATCTTATGTGATTTTTTCAAGGTTTTCCCGATTAAGTTACTTAATCTAGATATACAATATTGGACAAAGCAAACGACAAAACTATACTATACAATACTATGTTGATGTGCTTACAAATGTATGTAAATGTATTTCGAGCCACGCAAGGTTATTGACACACTTAACGTCTCAAATATAGAGAATTAGTTTTGAATTGCTAAATAACGAGCGCTTGCCAAATTAATGACCGATCCAGTTTTCCCATCTTATATATTGTGTAACGAAGTCTCATAAATCATTATATTACGAATACTAACTGCATAAGTTCTGCATCAAGCCAATAAACATTTTACTTCAAGAGAAACAATATAGGCCCTATTCTGAAGCATGGTTACCAACGGTTGCTATTTAGAATTTCAATTGCTATTATGTCTATCGCATTGACGCCGGCAAAGCCTGCTTCTGCAATACCTACCCACGATATTTTATCTATTACATAGGTATAAATGAAATTGAAATGTCTAAGTGTGATTTCAAAATAACAGACATTCTCCAAGCTTTCAATTGCAAACAAAAAATTAAAGCTCTTTTGCTGTCTGTGAGTTTATATCGATGTCGTGTCGATGGATTAACTAAAACCACTAAACAAATAATTCCTGATCTCACTCAAGTATTGAAGACTTTCTTTCAAGCTATTAAGATTCTTCTTACCACCAGTGGTTATTTATTTGTGTAGTTCTTAGTATAAAATGAAAAAAATATATATTCTACGTGAGCGAAGCCGCGAGAATAAGCTTCGCGCTTAATGTTATGAAAGACAACCTGAGCGTGAATAATAGTTAGTTTGATGCGTCACTGTATCGCCGGACGTATCATGAGATTACTAGTGACTGTGTACAATGGTGTGGCCAGAATAACGTCTTTTTTACGGTAGCGGTTACCAGCCGGCTTGTTTTAGATTCATTTAGATAATTAGCGCACTCTTAAGGTGCAGGACGTGTAATTAAACGAAATCCGGTAGCTAATATGGATTTATTTTGCTGGCGTCTACACGGTGTAAGTTTACGTTACTTTCCTTTTCTATTAACTGTTTCAATTTCTAAATGTGTAATGTATAATTTAAATTTTACTCAAATTATATCTTTCGTTGAATTAATTTGTAAATAGATAATGCGTATTAGCTTTATGTAAATAAATAAAATTTAAATCCACTGATTACAACCGGTTGGATTAAACATGCTATGTATGGGAAACTTATGTGTAATCTAAATTTTCATAGCTTACATGACATATTGTTTGTGGCTTAATTGTGTCCAAATTTTACATGTTACTGTTATAGAATAAGGATAACTGTTTGTATCAATCGGTGTCTTACGGCGTATTATATATTTTTGACTTTATGTAGGTTTTAAGATGGTAGAACTCTTTGTGGTTCGACTCCAGAAAAACAACCGCCACACCTATTTCTGCCTAATAACAATAGTGTTATGCGCAGTTGTGTTCTGGTCTGACGGGTGTGGTAAGGGAAACATACTTTTCTGAGCCATTCCAATTTAGTCCTTAGGGTAGCAAAGCATCTGTGGCTCTTAGGAGAGACTTTGATATTACCTGGGGTTGAATACAGATGTCCACGGGCGGCAGTAGATACCTACCATCAGGTGGGCTCCATGCTCGTTTGCTACTTCCATACTTTAGAAAAAATGTAGGTAAAGATTGCGCGTTACTGGAAATTTACCTTAATGTCGTTTTTTATTTCACAGATCTTGTGGACAGCGCTGTCGTTGGCTCTGGGCTATGAGCTCCAAGGTCAAATTATCAGGGGAGTGCCCTGCGTCAAACGAAACTTTCAATTGTATTGTCCAACAGCCGGCAATACATATCCTTTGTAAGTATTAGGTTACGTATTTTAACATAAGTCACGTTAATTAGGAATAGGTGTGGTTAAGACACGGTTAACTCTGCAAATTTAGGACAGAAATGCCTGCTTAAAATCTACCACTTTATATATAAGACTGACTATAGTTATATTTTGCTGCATTCTTTTGTATCACACTGTTAGACTGGTTCCTTCCAACCCAGTGCGTAAAGCAAGTTTGATTGTATTTGTAGAGACTCAAGGGCCGGCAAAATGTTTTTATTCATCTTAAGTAATGAGCATTTCCTATAGGATTATTTTGCCGTCAATTTCTAGCCGTCAAATTGCTGAAACACAGATGTCTTGCGGCAATTAATTAGTTTTAACATTTTTTTTTACGTTAGGTTTCGTACCACCAAAAAGTCTTTAAAAAATTCGAGTGTCTATCCATTACGATTCAAGAGATAGTTCTCTAATATATGGAAAAGCAGCGGAGGCTTAGTAATAGAATCCCACTTTGTCCCTTTAAGAACTGTGCCTTCCAAAAAACCATCATAAGAGAAGGGAGCAATGAGGGGTTCAGCGAACGAAAAATCGCAAGTAATTATTACCTTCATATTATGTTACATTTTTTTACCTCGTGGCAATCATGTCCTGGTTGTTTTATCAGTAAATTCGATCATAAAGTGTATTTACTCGTTACGCAGTAATTTTTTGCCAACCGGTAGGTATTGACGTTTAGTTTAAATCTATTTTGCATTACAAGAATAGGAACGAATAGGTAGTTACCTTACTAACATAGTAGTTAAAAGTTAAGCAGTGCTGACCCGGCGTTTGTTACTTTGTTATATGAAAATTTTGTTTATTCAACTTCGTTTATTCAGTGCTTATAGTTTATTATTAGTTTGTATATTTCTATAATCAAATCGCAGCGACAAATAACTATTCAATCGGCTAAATTTTAGGCGTTAACCGTTTTTAGAGTTCTACTTATTATCAATTCCAGATAGGATTTTTAGTCTTGCCTTAGGTCGAAATCAGGACTTCAGAAAATCATTTGGATTCCCGCGGCCCCGCGCGCACGTGCGAGAAGACACCGGGGTGGTTTTAGCCGGTAAGAGTCCGCCACGCCCCTCCGCCTTTCCCCAGGCGGAGGTAGTCCATGAGGATTTCCCCCCATAAAAAAAAAGGTCGAAATCAGGCATGTTACTGACCTTAGGTACGGACTAAGTTAGGACCAGTAGCATTATGATTGTGGTTTATAATACATAATTTATTTGTTGTAATTGAATCAACTAGCTAAAATTGCACTCCCATGTTTTCCAGAGACAAAATCGAGACGTTCATAGACGAAAACAAGGCTTTAATAAAGCGGATGTACGGCTCGTTCACGACCCCTGGCGGGAGCAGAGTGCGGCGCGCGCCAGGGGTACCTGACATGCACACCGGTGACTCGTACTTCCGCCATGTGAGGCAAGCGTCGAAACCACCCCTACCGGACACGCAGTCGGTTAATAACACTGGCAGGTGAGTTACGTTATGTTATAATAATGAAAAGGACCTGTTTCAGAATATCCGCAAAAATCCACCAAATCTGAAATACCAGATACCTGAAAATTATTGATTTCTTTACTTTACCTGGAATACTTATTTTTTCTTTAACTAATGCCTGATAGCATTCTCTGGCAGATGTAGAGCTTTAGTGGTATCGATTAAAATAAGAAGTCAGCACAAAATGTAATTATTGGAATATTAAAAAAATATGTGTACAGCCAAGAGTCGAGAAGATTAGAGTACTAACTCAAACGTTCCGTGTTTTAAGACGTGCATTATAATATGTATAAGTAAATAGGATACGAAAGGTTGACATGTTGACATGACATCTGTTTTGGAATCAATACATAGAGAAAATAATAAAGGAGACAGAATACCACTTTGCGGGACACTTTATTCTAAGTGAACCCAGTCTCAGTCAGAGAAAATGTTACTCGTACGAATGAACATAGGCAAGAAAAACATTTTGACGACCCGCGTGGCGGAGCGGTCACCTTACCGGACTGACACGCAGTTGATTCCGGGTTCTATTCCCGGGCAGACAGACATCTGAATGATGAGTTTAGATTCTGTTCTGAGTCTGAGTGTTTGTGTATACGTCTTTGTATGTCCATGGTACCCACGACACAAGAGAAAATCCTAGTGTGGGGCTATGAGTGTAGAAAGTGTCTGTCGTAGTTATAAAAGTCAATAAGCTCCACCATTGTGAACACAAATGTCATCTTGCAATCATCATTTACATTGTACTGTCCATCTGCAAGGCTCTCTAATAATGCGAAGGGTTTAAGTCACAGTCTACCACGCTGGCTAATTGCGGTTTGATATATCAAACCCTTAGAATATTTTATTTTTATTATTTGAAAAATAGGGCATCTGAAGAGATGATTCAAGAAATAATTCATTAATTTAAAATGTGCATAAACAAAGTTAATAATAAATTATCCGCTGTTTTCAGAATAGACGCGTGCGAAAGCAAAACTGAGATAATGACGCCGTATTGGGCGCTGAACTCCGCCAGGAAGCTGCGCGCCATCGTCAATACCATGCATTTCGAGCAAGCCATACATCAGGAGGTTTGCAGGTAATACATTGTAAACCTGTTTCTTTCTAATAATAGTCGTAAAAGAGACATAGTTGTCCGAGGTTAGCAGGGCTGAGCGCTGCTGTATGCTGATTTGAAGGGGGTAGTAAAGGTGACATACTTATCCGACGCCTTCTAACTTAGTACTGAAGAGTAACAACGCATCCGTGACCAACCTCGGTATGACTAATTTTATTGAGAGTTAATAACAAATACGGACGGCAGTGGCCACTTATTACCAGGTGCACTGTATGTGCGTTTGCTACTTCTATATTATAAGAAAATGCATATAAAGTAGGTAGAACAGCGCTGTTGACATGAACTGAT
The DNA here is from genome assembly GCA_002930495.1 of Cecropterus lyciades. Taxonomy (NCBI): domain Eukaryota; kingdom Metazoa; phylum Arthropoda; class Insecta; order Lepidoptera; family Hesperiidae; genus Cecropterus; species Cecropterus lyciades. The sequence continues at coordinate 482,324 of MOOZ01000463.1, read as the reverse complement.
ATTTGAATAGGTAGAACTTATGAACCATAGCATTCTGTGCTGCATACTAAATAAAATATAGCATTTAAAAAATACTCAAAGAATCTAAACTAGAATATGATTTATGACAATAAAAAAATAGATATACTTTCAATATTAACTTCCTAAGTTTGAACTAAACTCAAAATAAACAAATAACTCTACTCCTTCACTTCTTTATTATTTTCTCTATTATTTAAGTCATGTACCATACATAAATCCCATAAGTCATAATAATAGAAATTGTTTTTTATTTTCAGCAAGAAGTCAACTTCACGGTGTTCTGGCGACTGTGGTTGTGAACAAAAATACAAATGGCACCGACTTCTGGCCTATGACCCCAACGACGATTGCGCCGGCATATTCATGGACTGGTTTTTATTCCCATCGTGTTGTGTCTGTCGATGCAATCCATAATTTAAATTCCGATGTAACATGCGTGTTGCAAAAATTAGCGATTATTCTTATAGATGCGCTAGGCATTGGCGTAACACAAAATTTGCTAATTTATCGACTCATTAACTTCTTTCTTCGTTATCAAACGGTCTGTTCGCAAAGAAGAGCAAAATTCTTACAATGGGTATCTTGAGCTGTTTCAGCTGTGACCCGTACTATGTCGCTCACAGCTACATTTGTAGGAAAATGGCATTGACCAATTTATTTAATTCTAAATGCAATGATAATTTCAAAGGAACATTTCCTCGTAAAAAACAATTTGTGCTATTGTTACGATTAAGGTATCCTAATGGTAATATTCAAGTTAGTTAATAAGTGCAGCGCTACTTTCCTATAAAATAAGATGTAGGGATTTATATAAAAACGTGCTGTATTTCTGTTCTATGTACCTACTACTCTTATTTTAGTTATTCTTATTACTATGCCGTAATCAAGAAACCTCAAGTCATCGGATTAATAAGAACACTGTATGAGAAATATCTAACTGAACTAAGAAATAATAACAGGTTTTGAGCAATTAATTTAGACGATAAAAACATTCATTTTATATAGTCTAATAACTACAAGTAGGTAGGTATGTACACTGTTCATAGTCGATAATGTGGATCTTTTCATTCCGCCAATCTCTAGGCTTTAGATAAATGTTGAAAATGTTCAGTTTCAGGCAAAAATACAGTCAAAGCTTATTATTCGCGGGTTTTTTATTTACCTATAGTATAGGTCCTATACTTAAATATCTAATGAACTTGAACAACACAACAATTGTACCATCTATGGCAAAATGTATTACTTATTTTAAAAAGCAAATTATAATTTTAACAAGATATTTTATAATCTAGGTCGATAGATAGATATTACAATTATAACTTTGATATGTACTCGTAGGTACCAATCCCCCGCGAATAGGAAACTTTACTATATGATAATAGCACTTTTATTGTTAGATTATTATTGCTTCTTACTGTTGGCTATTACAATAAGGATGTTTTGATTATAAATACATGTTGCTTAGCGTTGTGTGTACTTACGTATAAATATATGACGATAAAGATAAGATATTTACTATTTTTATTTGTACATATTTTTATTACACGAATGATATTATTATTTTTCCTTTAATCAATAAACACTTATTAGATTTTGAAGCTAATATTATTTCAGATTAGCCATAACTTGTTTAAATTTAAACATTGTGTTTAAGCCTCATGCCTATGTAAATTTGGATATAAAATATTTTACTGTAATAAAGTTCTCATATACAAAAATAAACCTTATTTTATTGTTTAGTCTATTATTACTATTATTACCTTGAACATAATAATGGTCACCAAGTCAGCTTGAATTGCTAAGTAATTACATAATTATGATTGACGAAAACTGTAAACTGACCATTTCACTGCGTATCGATCAATCAATACGAATAAGAACAAAACAATGTTACGGATAGACAGTATTTACTGATCGATTTCTTGTCACGCGGGTTTAAGTCCGCGCGCGTATGTCATCCGCATGTGTAAAATAACCTAGTCTTCCCATCCATGCGTGCGTGTGGCTTACATGAAGAAAAGTATCTGTGTAACAATGACTTACAGAGGGGTCAAGGAAATGCATCTACCCTACCCCGATTCGAAAATAGTCTAAGTACTTAAACCTTCCATAACTTGTTCGGAGTTCGAAGCAACGTTAAGGCATGCGTGCAGACCACAAAAGCAGCCGGGCACACTTCTGCATGATAGGAAAGGGGCCCTAAGAGGTTGTTCAGTGATTTTATTAGTTAATATAATTAATAAATAGCGCTGTTGTGTTCTGATCTACATTCTACATAATAAATATATTTTATAAACAAACTCCTGCGAAGAAAAAATCGAGCTTGGCTTTCAATTCATGATAGATGATCATGATCAAATTCGGACACAATACAGTCATTTTTCTGACTTATGACAGTGATAACATTGATTTAATTGCCGGTCCTCTTCTCGACTATGTCGACCTGTAGCCGAACCTGTCACATGCCCATGTGTAACTTCGACTCCACCAGAAATGTAAATCGAGGATATCATTAATTGAGTGATTAGAAATAATAAATAAAGGCCAAAATAAGGGAAGTCAATACCTGTAAACCAAGTCTAAAATTGACATTGACATTTGACGTCTTTGACTTTTCATTTTAAGCAGTCACATATTTTGAAATGTCATAACATTTTCAATTACTCGGTATCGTTCTTTTACAATTTTCACATTAAATTACGTCTTATTTAGTATTAAGTAATAGTAAATAAGTAAACATGCTTCGAAATCCTTTAAAATACTTCCGAGTAGGGAACCAGTGCTCGCGTATTTGCGCGTCAACTTTACACAGGTAATGATATTGATTGACTAAAAATATTTACGTCGCATTATCAGAATGTATCGTTATTATACTAGTTATTCCGTTTTTTAGGTACACTGATGTTAAACAGTTTAGCGGGCTGTTGCAAATACAGCCGGAGTATGTGAAATCTCTAAAAAAGACGCCACTGTTAAATACATGCAATTGTCGCACAATGTTTGTTCAGACGCAAGAAACGCCGAATCCGAACAGTTTGAAGTTTTTACCGGGGACCAAGGTTCTAGAACCCGGACAAACCCTGGATTTTCCAAATATAGGATCTGCACAATGCAGTCCTTTAGGTAAGCTTTCATAAATAAATCTCTCTCAAACACAAATTTGTATTGTCATTGAAAAGCAATGCTGTTTTATGACCTAATATTTACAATTCCTGTAAATTTTGTAAAGGGTGCAATAAATAAAACTTGTTAATATAGAAAACAAAGCTGTATGATGAATAATAATTACATAAGAAAATGGTGGGCATTATCATGAACTAAGATAAAAATAATTGTAAAACGTTTTCCTTACGTTAAAAATAATACAACCATGGATATATTTCCCTGTACCTTTATTACGATCATGAATTCACAATGAAAAGCTGCAGACTGTAGTGGCAATGGGTTACAGGTTGTGGGCTTAGCAGGCTAATGTGAGTATGGGCTGATCAGAATATGGGAAAGAAATGTCCTTGAGTGCGGATTATGTTTAAGTAAAAGAGCACAGAGTGCCCTGTACCCAGCTAGAACAGTAATCTAAGAAAGCACATGCCTGGTTGAAATGGCTGGTGTAGTCCACACATCCCTGCTGGCATGTACCACAAGTGGTACCATTGGTGGTATATACACAATTGTCCCATTGGGCAACAAACTTATATATTACTTTCATAAAAATATCACAATGAATATCAATATCTACAACAAGATCAAATATTAAAGTGATTTCTTTTCATAATGCATGTATATTTATATATACATATGATTATGGTTTAACACCACCTGATGCAACAAACTGGGAATTGCATAGCTCTCAGACACCATGAACTACTAAAATCAATGTGTTAAAGAGAGCAGGCCTATGTCCAGCAGTTGACTGCATAAAGCTGATGGATGGGTGAATAATGGAAGAAAATAATGATCAAAACGAGGAACTGATAATTTTAATTAGGGTTAATCTGTCTAAAGATATATTAAACATTCTATTTTGTAATAAATTTAGAGAAAATAAATATATTTTCCTATTTAAATTTATTTTCAGCAAAAATGTTATTTCGCATTGAAGGCGTCAAGGCTGTGTTTTTTGGATCAGACTTTATCACAGTCACCAAACAAGATGATGATGTTGAATGGAAATTGTTGAAACCCGATATATTTGCAACAATCATGGATTTCTTTGCAAGTGGATTGCCAATTGTAACTGACGCAAAACCTTCTGGGGATACTCGTAAGATTGGCTTTTATACACCTTTATAAAAAGGAACTACACTGGTTCTACACATATATCAGGTGGTAAAACCAGTGTAGTCCGGCAGGGGAAGTACCACACCTATCTTAGCATATTGTCGTTTAAGTACTAGCACCGCGTAAGTCTTATTTGGCGGTAATGAAATTTTGAAAATCATCGTCATTGGAATGGAAAAACGCGTCGTTTTGTCTAAACAGAATCTAGGTACGACACAATAATACCTTTAAATTATGGAAAATTAAAAGTACAAAATGGAACTTTAGTTGCGTTTATGTGAAATTAATTGGTGTTTGTGTCTCCAAAAAAATTCCAAAAATGACTTATGCGGTGCTAGAACTTAAATGACAATATAGCAGTTCTTTCGTTTTGGTGGAAGGATGTGGTTGCCAGCTTATGTATGAGACGAGCATCTTAGTCCTCGGGAGTAGCAACGCATCTGTGATCGACTTCAGGCAGAACCCCTGTTCTATATGAAGTTGCTTACAGATGTCCATTGGTGGCCACTTACCATCAGATGGACTGCATGCTCGATTGGTGCTTCAGTCTAATAAAATATATATGTATTATAATATATTGAATTACCATATCTGAATGTAATTAAATAAAATTTTTGGTTTCCACAGAAATTAACGAAGACGATGATGAAATAGTTCAAATGATAAAGGAACTCTTAGACACGAGAATCAGGCCAACAGTCCAAGAGGATGGTGGTGATGTCCTCTTCGTTGATTTCAAAGATGGAGTCCTTAGGCTGAAGATGCAAGGATCTTGCTCTTCTTGTCCAAGCTCCATAGTGACCCTAAAGAATGGAGTATGTATTAAATATGTATTAATAAAAAATGTTGGATGATCAGTTTAAATTGTGTCGAATACTCAATTGATCAATGATAAATAGATAGTAACAAAATTTAATACAGTACATGTTAGAATGTAAATGATAGTTCCAATCCTTCAAGTTTATAAGTTATTTTTTTGATTCAGTTGCATTAATAATAGTGGCAAACGTGATCAATATCATAAATTTACATATACTTATCACACAATAAAATTTTCATGTCACATCTAGAGTAGGCTGCTTTAGAGTACTCTAGAATAATCCAGGGGTCGGTAACATTTTGAGTTGACAAGAGCTAAAAATTTACAAAATTTTACAGTTTTTGAAGTGCCACAATTTTTTCATTGCCAACAATAAATGGCATATTTATGCTAACTTTAATAAGCTATTTATTGTTGGCAAGAAAAAAGTTGTGGCTCTTTGAGAACTTAACTTTATTTTTAATTAAAAATATTATTTTATTATGCTTACTTTACTATTGTGTATGGAACTAAAGAGCCGCAGCTTCTCATCTAAAGAGCCGCAGGTTGCCGACCCCTGCAAAGTTTTCATTAATACCACTATATGTATTCTTAAAGCATGTAGTATTGTTCTAAAAAAACATCAATTTATCGTGAAGCAATTAAGTTTTTACCAGGTTTAATTGTGGATAAAGATAGTTGCTTTGTTTAAAATACAATTATATTCCAGGTACAAAATATGATGCAATTTTACATCCCAGAAGTGTTAGCTGTTGAACAAATTGATGATGAAGGTGATAAGTTGAGTGAGAAAATCTTCAATGAATTTGAAAAACTGAAAGCAAAAGAAAAAACAGAATAAAATACAATAATGGATTTGTTACAAGAATCATTATATAATATTATAGTCATAGATAATATAATGTATATATTTTATTGCAATTTTTTAACTTGAGCTAAATGTAGTGTTAAAAGCTGTATTGACCACAATATGAGATCTTTAATGTTTTGAATAAAGTTGGAACATCTGAGATTTTGAAATTACTGCGTTTTCATAAACTAACCTACAAAACCTAAAAAAACTTCGATCCTTGCCGTCTGTTGTTGTTAAATCTGATCAATATAAAATAATTAAAAAGTATGCTAAAAATATACTTAGTTTTCATATTTTACCGGGCTTTTTACAACTTACTCCCACAGATTATAGACTACAGTAAAAAAAGTTGGTCGTACAACGAAATCTACAATGGTTGTGGTCGCTCGACGCAAATAACATCATTGACCATTAATTAAACCAATGTGCTTTCTTCTCAATTTTAATTTTTCTCAACATTATATTATGCTTATAGCACCTTTTTTATTTTCTTTTATTAACACTCATATTATGTAAATAATAACTAAAGTTATGTAATGATATTAGAAAATCTAGCAAATATTTTTAATGAATTGATCCATTACTTTACGTTTATTGAGATATCTTGATATCCATTAGGTCAAATTATTAGACCTATAATTCGGAGGAAATTTAAATGAAGATATATCTATTGTTGATATTAAAATATGGGCTTAGAGACGCTCCGATACCCATAAGATATCGATACTTACTCATTTAAGTAGTACTTAAATTGTTTTTCAGTACTACGGATATAAATACAATACTACTGATACCTTTAAAGTATCGATACTTATATCGATACATTTTATTTTTATGTCAATGGCACTAATATAAAAGATACAAATTTATCGATGACAATGATTGATGTTGAACAAGTTCCAAAATAATAGCCACAAATGTATTCATTACGAGTAAAGGTATGTTCCTTGTTTGTGACATTGTTGCACCCGCTTTGGAAAATAAGAACTCACTTGGAATTAATGTTTCAACAACAATGATATGTTTACAGACAAACTTATACAAGCAGGGAAATATTAATTTCGATGGGGTTGGTGATAAAAGGGTAAAAATTTAGGGTTGTATGTATTTTAGTGCCACATTATAAAAAAATAAAACCAAAAAAATATCCAAAAATTAAAAAAAAAATGTTAAGGGTAAACAACCCTTACCACTTAGGGGTATGAAAAATAGATAGTCGCCGATTCTCAGACCTACTGGATATGCATATAAAATTTGGTAAAAATCGGTAAAGCCGATTCGGAGGAGTAAGCTAACTAACATTGTGTCTTGGACATAGATGTGATCCGATGATAAATGCTTCGATTTTGGGGTGGAAACCACCTGATGGTGGTTTCCAGATAATTAGGGATAACTCGGCTTGTACCGACTCGATTCTCATGAATCTTGGAGCGAGTGTTAGGTTAGTGTGTTAGTTAGGTTTGTAGGATAAAATATCATAATGAAAAAAATCATGAAAGAATTTAATGGAAAATATTAAAGGAAAAGAAGCCTGAACTATAAAAGTTATCCATATGATGCTTACGAATATATGATAAGATTACTAGGCAGAGACATACCGAGAAAAATTTGACCTTCCACTCCTCAACCCTGGGATACTTAAAGCCTAAACCATAGAAACTAGCAATTTGGTAACAAAGATATGAGATGAAAGTTTTGACCTTCAACTCCTCAAGCCTTATGACGCAGGATACTGCAAGCCTAAGCCATAGGAGTCACCTATTTGGTGCTTACGGATATATAATAAGAATACCAAGCAAAAACATACTATGAAAAAATTGACCTTCAACTCCTCAACCTGATAATGCAGGGGTATTTAATGCTTAAAGCATAGAAGCTTATTGGTGTTTATGGAAATCTAATAAGATTACCAAGCACAGATACGGGATGAGGATCTAGCGAAGTATGTTGAGCGCCGACGTCGGACTATGTACTATGTACAGTCTGTGTACGAAGCCAACATGTATTTGAATAATTTTTTACTTTTATGTGGTCCGGAAGTCGGTCTTATTTTTTGTTATTTTTG
>MOOZ01000463.1:462432-473947 GCA_002930495.1 Cecropterus lyciades | reverse complement strand
ATTGTGACACGAGAATTTTATATATAAGATGTATATTTTCGGGCGTCACCGCGATCCCGCTACCCACCGAAACGATTCAAACGGCATTGTATGTGGCTAGTTTCACAGGGTGTCCCATTTTCTGGAAATTGAAAGGTTCAGCGGTTTTTCCGGAAAATTGGAAAAACATGCTTTCTTATATTCTTTCATTGCGGAAATTTCTTTCTTAGACATAGATATGATCCGATGGTAAATGCTTCGATTTTGGGGTGGAAACCACCTGATGGTGGTTTTTAATCAATGATTATTTTATCAATGATTTTTATACGACTTGGAAAAAAAATATCTATGTTCGACTGTATGTATTTTTTTATGTCTGTTCACCGATTTCTCCCTCATTGCACCAAATCAGGATCTGATGATAGAATCCTAGGGAAATATTTTCTAAAGCCATTGCAACATTTACATTTGGTCATCATCATCTCATTAGTAGTGCGGTGATTTCTTGTTAGAAATATCACTTGTTAGAAAGTACTTCATCACTAAAAAGCGTGAAAAAAACATTGTTAAACAAAAAATTGAAACCGACTTATATATCACAAAAAGTAAAGAATAATTACCTGACCGCGTCAGGAGATTAATGTTTTTCGAGCGTATGTAGGTGTAAAAAGTGCCAAAGTAATCAACATTCATATATAATGTATGTCGATTACTTTGGCACTTTTTTAAGCTACTCGTTTTAAACAGTGTTGGGCTTTTTGAAGATTACACCTTAGGAATCGATTTTCATATAAGACGCCCAGTATGAGAAAAATATGAGGAGTAAAATCTAGTGATCGCATGACCTCTTTATGTTTTTGGTGCGCAACCTATTGTGTGCACCTTTCCTTTTTTGTTTTAATATTTTTAACAACGTTAAATATAAATATGTTGGTTGAGTACACACATATTAATAAAATCTTTTAAATACAACTAAATGTCATTTGATATTGGATCCTGTAAAATTCATTAAAATATGCGTTCGACGATGGACAAAATAGAGTCTGTTCAATTTTAAATCTGTTTCGGTCTTATCTATGTCAGACTTCAGATATTTGTTATTTGTGATATTCGAAAGCGGGATAAACTTGTTCTATCTTGTGGTGTTACTTTAAACATTGTTAGAAAAGGTGATTTTATTAGAATTGTTGTATTAAAGACGATCGTATAAATAAAATGCTAGCTATGTACTTAATTTTGAACCTATTCGAATAATTCAGTGTTGTGAAAGTTTTTCGCAAACGCAGCGATTTTTAATTGTTTTTAATATACGCTTTTATATTCGTATCTACCTTCAACTAGTGCCAAAATTATCTTGCATTGGGATATTTTCAATAAAACATGTGTTAAATATTGTTTAATTTTCAGATTATAGATCATGGCAGAGGGAGGCAGAGGTCGGGGCCGGGGGCTACCGTTGCTCCAAGCTTTGAAGGCACAAATCGCTGGGTCCTCGTCTTCATCGGATGCTACTAGTCCTGAACCCACACCTCCACCTAGTGCGGCACCTAGTGTGGCGCCTAGCATTGTAAGTAATGTACAATTAACATTTTCCCAATGCTTGGTCCAGGGTCACGTAGAACTAATTCTGAAGGTCGAGTTATTGCACCAAGCTGATAAAGTGTGCAAAGGACTTTTTGAAGATATGGAGATCGTTTAATTATGGTTGAACGAACCAAGGTGCACCATTATCATCAGCTAATAAAATTGATTGGCCATGTATCTCAGTAGATCTATATTGTATCCCAGTTTTATAATTACCTACTTATATTCTATGTATCATTTTAAGAAAGTAATGTCAATAAAAAAGTATTCAGTGATGTGCGATTAGTCTTATTCTAAGATTGAGATTTAACATCATAATCATAGTTATTTTCTTAGTTGATCATTGACATTGATCAATGACGAAATATATAATTAAATATCTCAAAAAAGTATATATATACTTAGTATACTTATAACTCATCATGAATGCTTTTTGTTTGTTATCTCTTAGTCTTTTGATTGACGATTGTCTTATCACATTCTGTTATCAGGTCCCATACAAAAATTATTGAAGCTTTTTGTAAACAATTGTCTCACTTGTCCTCAGACAAGTACAGCTGCAACATCAGGTACTGTGGGTGGAAGAGGGAGGGTAGCTGCCCTGATGCTGGCAAAAATGCAACAGAGACCTGGTGGAGGTAAGGCAAATAATATATATCTATAATGTCTTTTAGTACTTGCATAGAGTAGGCAAGATAGACCCCTCGCTACCCCTTTCAAATCAAAATACAACATCACTCAGTGCTGTACTTGTTAGGTGTGGCATTGCTGCATCAGCTTCTTATTCATGGTTTCCGCATTCGCATTTTAAGTATTTGAGGGTAAAAAGATTCTGATCAATTTCTTGTATTCACGGCTAAATGATTTATTCGCAGATTGGTGTTGTACAGATTTGGTGTCTTCTGTTAGTTAGTCACCATTTTTGAATACTGCTAGTAATTTTTGTATTCGTGGCATATGAGCAGAACATAACGCCCGCAGAAGATAGCTTTTACTGTATACATATTTGTAACACATTTCTTCTCTATATGAAGTTTAAGTACGCTAAATCATTGACATGTGAGGTTTTAAAGTCGCAACTAAAGTAGATGCTTCCATTCTTGTTAAACAAGCCTTCTTGCCTTCTTGTGAAACACTGCTTGTTAAACAAGCCACAGCTTAAATCAGCTTATCTAAATACAATTCTGGCTTTGTTCAGTAGTTATCTATACTAATATATAAAGCTGAAGAGTTTGTTTGTTTGAACGCGCTAATCTCAGGAACTACTGGTCCGATTTGAAAAATTCTTTCGGTGTTAGATAGCCCATTTATCGAGGAAGGCTATAGGCTATATATCATCACGCTAAGACCAGCAGGAGCGGAGCACCAATGATAAATGTTTCAAAATTGGGGTTTGTTTTTCTAATGAGATATAAAATTTCGGTTAATGTATGTCACGTTACATTTCTTTCAAACGCGGGTGAAACCGCGAGCTCAGCTAGTTTTATATATAGCAGTAAAAAAGGATTTTTGAACCTGGCTTATTGATTTGCATCTTACCATATTTTTTACTGGTGAACACTAACTATGAATGTTTTAATTTAGTTTAAAATATATTTTCTAGGTTCAGTTTGCAGTCCCTCTTCTGATGTGGCTCCTACAATGCCTCCAGTTGAAAGAGGTGTGGGAAGAGGAATTAAGATTTTGCAAAGTCTGTAAGTAATGCACATAAAATTATTGTTTGATTGATATATCTTCATCATTTATATGCATCATCTCTATTTATATTTGTAAGCTGATATTATGTTTTGATGCTTTTTATTACTGTATGCAACAATCTGTTTTTTTTTATAAGTTTAAAATTCCTATTCACATCTATAGTATCAATAATTCTATTTTATGCATATTTTTATTATATAATAGAACACCATATCTCAAAATAATAATGCCTCTTTATGGGTATTAGAGACCCATAGAAGGTCGGGAAAGATCCCTAAGGAAAATATGAGGTTGTTAAAGCAAGTTTGAATGGTGTTTTACTAAATAGATTAAATTTGGTTGTAATGTGACATTAGCTTTGTGAAATGTGTATTGCTGCTATTTGAGCAGAAACGAAATATGATTCTTTTAGTGATGATACACAAAATACTTTGAGAACAGCTATAATAGACCCAGCAAATGATAATGTGCATTCATCTATGGAAACCTCATCATATCATCAATCTGTATGGCCAGGTGACCAATGAGATCGTGATTGATTATGGAATAAATTTTTAATAAATATAACAGCTTACCCAAGTCAAAGGTGTGATGAAGGTGTGATTATATTGGAGCCTAGGTTGTAAATACATACATATTAAAAATGTTGGATAATTCACAGTAAGGCACAAACTGCAAAACCAGTTTCTGAAGCTGCAGATGTACAGGCTGTGACACAGAAAATAGCAGCCAGTACTATATCATCGGCACAGTCCTCTATGGTGCCGAAAAATAAGTATTATGTGAGTGTTTTTATTCTATTTGTGATTCAAGGCTCTTCTGAAGTTGTATTATACCTCAAGTAATGTCAAATTCATGGACAGTTAACAACCTAAAAATAAAAATTATTTAAAAATCAAATTATTATATTGTAAGCTCTGCTAATTCTAATGATCCATATTTTAAAAGGCTATATATTGTCTTTAATTCAGCATAATTAATACATGAATGAAAAATCTTAGAAACCTATTTGTATGGGAGAGTAAAATAAAATTAGTTAAGTTGGTTAAATAGTTTTAGATCCTTTAGAAAAGTTGTTTGAAAATGGTCTCTACAAAATAACACATATTATATATATTAAGAAAACAGTAAGTTTTAAATAGGTACTATATTATAAATTTTATTATAATTGTGATAGAAAATAAAAGCAACATGTATTTACTTTCAGAGAGAAGTCAAAGATACTCCTCCGGTGGTAATGAAAGGAGAAACTGGTACAGTGTGTAATGTGACATCAAACTTCATACGTTTGAAGTTTGAGGAGAATAATGTTTTTGAGTATGAAGTGAGATATGAACCAGATCAAGACTATAAACATTTGAGATTCAAACTTCTTAATGGTGAGCAAGTCACTTTTACATTGTATAAAACAAATTAAAGGTGGAGAAGGATAGGTGATCCTTCTAACCCTTAATTGAATTAGCAATAAAACTTACAGATACCCTGCAGTAAGTAGTCACTGCCTTCCATGAACATCTAACAAATCCCAACGTGTAACCCCATCTGGGGTTGATTATATAGCATCAGATAGGTATCAACCTCATGTCTGAAGTGGCCCATAGATGTGTTGCTACCAAAGAGGACTAATATGGAATGCTTGATATATAACATGCGCATATTTGACTTGTATTTCAAATCAGAATGCAGTGCTAGTCCAATTCTGGAGATTTCTGCCTTAAAATGGTAGAAAAGTCTGGAAGTATTAAATGTTGGTATATTTGGTCCTGTCAGAAATATATCACAAAGGATTTTCTAATCCATAGTGTAAGCAATGGCATGGTCAGTATTCTGTGTTGTGCATTATCTAGCAATGGTTTAGATTCCTGTATGTTTTATGCTATACCATATAACATCCGATCTATCTGAATATGTTAAGTGCTTATATATTGATTAAGACTTTTATTTACTTTAGAACATCAAAAATATTTCAATGTGAAGGCGTTTGATGGCACCACCTTGTATGTGCCCCATATGTTGCCACCAGAGGCCACTAATTTGGTTTCCACAAATGAGTTTGATAACAGCAAAGTTAATATAACTGTGAGTAGTACTTTATTGCAAGTTATAGTTTATTTACATTGATTATTTGAAGGCTTCTTACATCATAAAAAATGGTTTGTCTGTCTTAGTGTATGTACTCTATGTTACTTTATTATATGTGAATAAAATAACTTTAAATTTGTTTATTATATGAATAAATATGTTATGTGAAATAATCAATGGTAAACTTTGAATAAGTAAGAAATATGCCCCATATTTCTTAATTCTTTTAGCACCTCTGCAGTAAGTTGTTTAAAGGTTTTAGAATCCCTTGTAGTTCGATTTCTTTGGCCACAAATATTTCTTCTAATTTTATAGTAACAGACTTGTACACCACTATATATTGCAGTGAGATAAGGGACACATTAATCTGAGGCGATCTAACATACTCTTTTGGGGTAGAAATACATGTGTAGTCGATCTTAGGTAGTATTCTAGTCATATTTGGGGTTGATCGCACGTGCCCATGGGCGGCAGTGTCCATGTACCATCAGGTGGACTTTGTGCTACTTCTCAATGTAAGAAGGAACCTTGCAATATTTTTGTGTGGGAATATTTTCCAGATCACATTACGGCGAACCCGTCGACTGAGCGAAATGATACATATATACAACATACTGTTCAAGCATATCATGAAGGACTTGGAGTTGGTTCGCTTTGGCCGACAGCACTTCAGCCAGCACTCTGCAATACAGATACCACAACACAAGTTGGAAGTTTGGCCTGGGTAATAATCTGTATTGAATTGTTTTAATTGTGGGTGGGATATACCATTGTTTCTTAAATTTCATACTGTTATGGCTCTCCCCAGACTTCCTTTTTCAACATATTATGAAAATATATATGTTAATAAAAATCCACTTGTCTGGATATTAAATGAATTTATATTACACATTTAAGAATTTAGGATTGTGTTTTAAGTTACATCAAATAAAACTGCTAATTTTTTTCAGTTAATACAATTAATACACCTTTTTGCATTAAAATTAATCTATGTGTGAGTATTATTAAGAAACAATAAAAACTAGTTAAGTTCTGCATATTTTATTTATTTGCATGAATTCCTTATACATTCTTAGGACATATATTATAAATCATTATTATTGACATTATTGACAAACTTTAAATATCTTCACAGATACGTAACAGCTGTGGACGAATACGAAGGTGGGCTCATGTTGACATTGGATTCCACACACCGTGTCCTCCGTACCGAATGCGTGTTAACATTCATCAAGCATGTCGTACAAATCGATGGCGCTAACTGGAAGCGGGCCTTAGCTGAGAAGCTCATTGGATGCTCAGTTATGACTACATACAATAAGAAGCTGTTCAGGTGAGTTTACCTAACATATCATTATCATGCATTAGAAGTCGAAATTCAAATTCAATTCAAAATTAAAATAATTGAATTATCTATTCCTTACTGTGTAAGTGATGAAATATAACAAAGTAATTACTTCCTTGTAAGTTTTTGATAATCATCTGAAGTGTTTGATGTTATGTACTTGGCTAGTGTAACTGAGTACTATGGAATTTGTTGATTATGTATTATTTAATATATAAATGTATTAATAATATTTTCTTAGTCAGATATCAGAGTGTGGGATGGGTAATATACATTATTTTCTTACTAATACATCACATTTCAATGGTTATAAAGTGATTTAGGAATAAAACTGTTATAATATATACTATAATGATAATATGCCATTTCCTTTATATTACAGAGTTGATAGCATAGACGATACAATGACGCCAAAATCCACCTTTGAAAAGAATGAGAAAGGTCAAATAATCAAAATCAGTTACATTGACTACTACAAAAAGAACTATGGTATAGATATCCAAGATTGGAATCAACCCATGCTTATATCCAGGTTATTTTTTTTTGTTATAGTTTAATACTATTCCAAAACAAATATATTTCATAGAATACATTGACTTATGGGGCAAAGTTATAAGATTATATAATAGATAGACAATATTTTAAAGATACATTGATGTTTTTATCTTGTTATTGTTGTTAACTTGTCATTGGTAAAGTTAGGGGTTGGGGTTTCAACTCCTGTTCTGTTATGATTAATTGGGATTTTGCCAATATAGTCAAACACGTAATTTGACCATATTGATATTATTACTATGCAACTTAAAAAGAATACAATTTCATTCGTTCAATTATAAAAATGTATTAACATATTTTGCTTTAATATTCCAGGGATTCTAAACTTATGCCAGGTTCAGAGGAAAAGACAGATTTTATGATATGTCTGGTGCCAGAGCTCTGCCAACTGACTGGTCTAACTGAAGACCAGAGGAGCAATTTCAGACTCATGAAGGATGTTGCTACTTATACTAGAATAACTCCAAATCAACGCCATGCTGCATTCAAAAAAGTAAGATTACTACAATATATTTTAGAATGTTGATAGGATATATAATAGTAATATATATTTAGATAAATTGTATTATTTGAGTGAACTGTTTTTTGTGAATATAGGTCGACTATTGAAATTTAAACAGTGAAAATAAAATAAAATAAAATTAAATGAAGATTGTGAATTTGAGATACAATTTAGTTCTTCCATAATATATTAAAATTGGTCCAATACATAATTGACTGGGCTATCTTTTGTAACTGTAATTTTAACTTAATAATGAGGCAAATTTTGCAAGTCGTAAGGTAAGTAATAAATGTAACATTTTTTCAACTCAAAGACTGCACTGTATTATTGCACATTAATTTTTTTCAGATGACTTTTATATGAATGTTATTTTAATAAACTTTGTTTACGTAGTAAACATTTCTTATTTTAATACAATCTAAATAATAATTATTCCAGTACATACAAAATGTGATGAGCAATGATAGGGCTAAGGCTCGCCTAGCTGGCTGGGGTCTGTCCATCGCACCTGAGACTATTGACATCGCAGCAAGAACCCTCCCACCGGAACCCCTATACTTCGGCAACAATGTGAAAGTCCCCGGCAAGCCAAACGCAGATTGGAACGGTGATGTCACTAAGAATGCGGTCATGTATGGAGTGGATATTCTCAGGTGGATTATCTTGTTCACGGAACGTGATAAGCAGGTTGCTTCGGTGAGTCAAATCTGTGTCGCTAATGATATAAGGGTATACAGATATAAGTCTGACTTTCACCAAATTGATTTTGAATTGAATTCTAGCAATTTTGGTAAAAAATGACAATTTCGCAAAATCAGACTTATACCCGTTTTTACTAAGGGCACTGATGTATAAACATAACATTAATAGTTTCATTAATGTGGATCTCAGAGGGATTTCTAAGTTTAAATAGAAAGTAAACATGCATTCCACTAAAGGTAGCCATCGTGCTAATATTGTAACATTAAGACGTGCAATTAAGTATTAACTTTGAGATATTTAAATTACAGAATTTCGTAGACTTGGTAAATCGGTGTTGCCGTCCAATGGGCATTAATGTGTCCAATCCAGATATGGTGCGTCTTCCCAACGATCGCACAGACTCCTACGTCATGGCATTGAGGAAATCAATCATTCCCAACCTGCAGCTCGTCGTGGCCATATGTCCCACTGTCAGGGACGATCGGTATTCCGCTATCAAGAAGATTTGCTGTGCTGATATTCCTATACCCTCACAGGTAATAAATGTTACAACGAAACTAATTTTACGCTTCTGATAATTGTTGATTTGAAGACGCTTTTAATGCACGAAATGTAAAATACATATGTACATGTCGCGTGTGCAATAGTAATGCAAAAAAGTCGTGTCAACAAAATGTCACACTAGAATAGAAATCTAAATGTTCCTAAATGTATTTAGATCTCAGGCTGTCTGGTTACGGGCAGATAACTATTTGCGTTTTATTTGCATGTCTATTATCGTCTATGGTTAATGTTTTGTTTTACATATACGTATATGTAAGTTTGCAATACCAGAATAACAGCTTTTTACTTAATGCATATAAAGGTATATACTATACGTATAACAAAATATATGTCTGTCTATCTGTTCGTTCCCGCTAATCTTCGTAACGGTTCGACTAATTTTAATGGGACTTTTACTAGCATATAGCTGATGTTATAAGGCATAGTTTATACGCGTATGAAGTCGTGTCAATGTCAGAATTTATCCACTCTTAAAAAAAGGAATAGATTCTTTTGTAGGTATAAAATTTCGGTTGTAAGTGTGTTATGTTAACTGCAGGATAATATTATTTGCAACTTATTCTTGTTTTATAAATAGTCGGGATTTTAATTGTGATAAAACAATTTACTTTCACTAATGTTACTTAATAAATACATAATAATTACCTCTGTTACTAAGAAATAATGGTGTCGATCATCCAATAGGCCTGAACTGCGAATGTTCCTACTTTCCCGTCTTTCAATAATTACAGGTAATCAATGCGCGAACCTTGATGAACAGTGCCAAAGCGCGATCTATCACGCAGAAGATTCTGCTGCAGATCAACTGCAAGCTGGGCGGTACGCTGTGGAATATCAGTATCCCGTTTAAGACGGCCATGATCATCGGCATCGACTCTTATCACGACGGTAGTAGGAAGAAGAGGAGTGTGTGCGGTTGGTTTTGTTACTTAAAAAAATTGGTTGTCTGTAAAGTCGGTTTACGGACGACAGTTTAACGTGATAACGTCATAAATTGATGAAAAATTGCATGCTTTTACGAATTGAATGGAATTATTATCAATAAATTATCATTATTTTGTGTAATACAAAGGAGTTACTTGAAAATTGTAAGTTGTGGATAAATTAAAATTTATTTACACTCTTTAATTCAAATATTACCAATAATATAAATAAATAATAAGTAACAATGTGTTATTAACAATTTATTTAAAACTCAGGCTCAGGCGGAACGTGACACTTTTACGCGCGTGCAGCCGGTGTTCATTAATTTATAAGACTTATCACGTGAAGTGTTGTATAACATCACGAGAGATGCAGTGCCCTTAGCACGATTTTAGTATGTTTCTTCAAAACAATTCTTTCTTCGCCCTTCATTGCAAAGTATGGCCAAAAAAGAAGAATGATTGTTTAGAGTATATGATATAAACTCGTACTAACGGTACTGATGAATAGGTAGGGATGGGAAAATGAGTCACAGTATACCAAATAATATTACGAAATTGGAGAAACCGTTTTATTACATGGAAGTATATTTTTTATCAGACTGAAGTAACATATGAGTAATGCAGTCCACATAATGTTGAGTGGTTACTGCAACTCATAGAAATCTGTATTTTTGCCAAATGATAATGCTGATTTTAAGTCATCTATTAACTAAACTGGACTGCCTCAATAAGTCTAGAGACTCTTATAGGAGTCTTTAGACCCCTTATAATGAGGAAGAGCCCTTAACACACCCTTCAAACTTATAAATAGTTATGACAGTGGTCCACTTAAGCTGCACCATAAAAACTCAACCATGTGTATATTTTGTGTCATTCAATTTGTAAAAAAAATATTCAAACAAACATTTTTTTATGATTCCAGCCTTTGTTTCGTCCTACGATCAAACAATGACCCGATGGTACTCGAAGGCAGTTTTTCAAGAGAAGGGTCAGGAAATAGTGGACAGTCTCAAGTCTTGCCTTGTTGATGCGCTAAAGCATTTTCTACGCACCAATGGGAGGTTGCCAGATAAAATCATAATTTACAGGTAATTATTATTGCAACACCATGTAGACCTTTGCCTTTTATACTGTTGGCTAAATTTAATTGTATAATTCTTTTTTCCTTCTACAACTTATGTATCTTTTATTGTATTGCGATAAAAAAGGTTTTTTAAGTGAAACTTAAGCGTGTCACAATAGCAAGAAAAGTATTGGCGTTACGATATTATACGTACTAGTTGCCCTTCGCGGCGGTCGAAATTCGACCGTAATTAAACGCAAATATTGAATTTTTTTACTACAAAGTTTTTATACGCATTTTCCTCTGTACATTTAATTTAAAATTATTTCCCAAAAATGTCATTATAGGGAAATGAGATTTAATTGAGTAAGCTGCATTTAAAAACAATAACGCGTTGACATACACATCTGACATATGACAATGTCTGCAGCAAAGTCAGCGTGTAACAAAAACGTGTGTTTGTGTGTGTCAAATGCATGGTAGTGTGTGAAATGTTTTATTTATTGATTTAATGT
>MOOZ01000463.1:444122-457106 GCA_002930495.1 Cecropterus lyciades | reverse complement strand
AGAAAAAATATTGTAATTGACAATTTGTAAGTGCCACCGTAGGCCTATGCAAAATAAAGATATTTCATTTCATTTCATTTCATTGAAGTTGCATTAAAATTGGGGGAATTTCATTGAAAAAAATCCATCCACTATTTAACCCTTAAAGGGATGCGTTTTATAAAGAGATATATATCTAGAATATTGTATTGTCATCGGTCCTTGTAATCATGCAGTTTCTACTCAATCCGACGTTTTTTGAAAAACGTTTGGGTAAAAATCGCGTTCAAAGATGCCTTTACAAACATACATAGATACATTGATATGTAGATACGACCGAAGCTAATAAAAGCGTGTTAATGAACACGGATATGACGCGTGACGTGTCAACAATATTACAATATGATTTGTATATATTATTTCTTATTTTGCGGGTTATATAATTATAGTTTCCAAACATTTTCAAGAAAAAAATAATATTAAAAGTTAATTATGATTTGCTTAATCTAGAAACTGTAATGTTTTCAACATAATTAAATATTTTAGTTTAATTTGTTAGTAAAATGTTTGTTTTGTTAGACATGGTTTTTAATCCCCGACACAAAAAGAAGGGTGTTGACCGCTATGTGTGTCTGTCTGTGGCCCCTAAACGGGTGAACCAATTTGGAGGCGGTATTTTTTGTTAGAAAGGTCTTTCCATGTGATGGTTCTTAGAAATGTTGTATCAAAATCGGAGAAGCCATTTACTAGGTTTGGGAAGTGTGGTGGAATAGTGGGGATAATCGAATGTTGGCAAATATACCCACGTGGATTATCAAATGAATGGGCGTGTGTATCAAAATTAGACATATTATAACAAAATAAAAAGTTAAAGTGAGGACGAATAATCGAATATTTTACAAATATACCCAAACTAGCTTTTCTTCACGGTTTCACCCGCTACTACGTAAGAACGTTATGTTACTTTCAATTAGAACCAGTAATTCCTGAGATTAGCACATTGTGAACTAAACAAACAAATTCTTCAGCTTTATAATAATAGTATAGATGAAAGGGAATTATGTATTTATTACAATCCGAAATGTTTTATCAATATCGGACGGACGTGGGGATGAATAATCGAACATCGTTAAATACCTAAGTGGCGTATCAAATGAAAGGGAATGATATATACATATTAAAAAAAAATTGCCTATTTTATGGAATCAGTCAAATTGTCAAAAACTGTGGGGTAAAATATTAAATATTGAACGCTACCCGAAACGCGTTTTTGGATGTGATGTATCTCTGAAATACAGTTACAAATACGCATACAAACTGCGAAGTACCGCTAAGTTTAGAGAATAAATACCTAAATAGACTGCATAATCATTACGTCTATAGGCTTAACATTTAAACACTTGATTACCAACAAAAATTGATATTGATAAAAGTTAGACAGGAAGGAAATTCTAGTAAATAAATAGATAATCTATCGAACAAAGGGTGTGACTTAGTTATGCTGTACCCCTTCGTCGCGGCGTTGTAGCTTAATTTTTACGAGCTAATGTTATATTTCTATACTACTACACTTTTATACAACACACAGTTGGGGTTTTTTATTATTATTTTTAAACTACATTTCATATGATACAGGATATAGTATAGGTTACCTACATTTATAAATATTTTTTACAGATACATCACATTACGCGTTCACCTACCACAACTTATTTGAAAACTGATTTTGTAATTTAACACGTTCCCTTTAATTTCATACGCCATTCGGGTATATTCATCCCCACTTTAACCTCCCGTACCCAGTAAATGGCTGGACCGATTTTAAAACTTGTAATTTTAACAGCAATATATTTAATAAAACATGTCTAATTTTAATAAATGCATTATTCCCTTTCATTTGATAACCCACTTGGGAATATTTGAGAAGATTCGATTATTCATTCCCTTTTACCCTGTGATAAATGGCTGGACCTGCTTTCCTACCTGAAACATGCTTTCTAACAACAAAACCGCATCCAAATTGGTTCAACCGTTTAGGAACTTCGGTACCACAGACAGACATAGTTAGCGCTCATATTAAACATACTATAATACATAATATGAATATTGTAAAACTGACTACTATTTTGTAGTCAGTTTTACAATATTTATATTAGTTGTTACTTATGTATGAATGTAATAATAATATTGTCACATTCGTGTTATTTTCGGTTTGTTTATCTGTAACTAAAGTGGATACCTGCTACGAGTTTTCTGTAAAATGGCACATAATTTTGCGTTAGACTTGCATAAGACCACTTGCGTGAAGTTAAAGCCGGAAAAGTTATAAAGTACTACAATTTGACTATATCTACCCACATTCGTTTATTTTATAACAGTTTGTTTATAATTTGATTTTATTCTATAGATAGGTTATTATTAATAAATGTAGATTATTCCCGCAATTTTGTTTGCGGTCATATTCTGACTCTGTTTACTTAAATGTAAAAATAATGAGCGATGATTTTTTTTTAATATATGAACATATTTCTTTTTTCGAAACATTTTATTTTGGCCTAGTTGTGTTAATTTTCGTTGGAAATGATTTAAATAAAATCAAAGTAGGGAATGGTGATGAAGTATTTTTAACTGTTAAATATCCAGTTATATACAAAATTCAAAAGTATTTTCTGTTTCTTTATTTCTATACTTCAATATTGCTAGGTTATCTAGCGGATTTAGGAGGCCTATGGGGCTCATGTTTGCTCCTAAATCTAATTGCAAGTACATAATATGAATAAAACGTAATTTTCAGTAAACAGTATAATAGAGAAATAAAATTTAATTTTCATAAGTCATACAAAGAACGTTATTAATATATTTACAGGAGTGTTTATAAAACCTACTGTGATATAAATCTAACACTCCTCGCTATCCTCGCAATACTCGTACAAATTACACTATGTATATATAAGTTAATAAATCATTATATCCGGTATACCTAAAAAAAAAACACAAAATCGTAATGCTTCCAGTTCCCCAAACCTTTTACAAATATTTATCAAGAAAACAATATAACAACGACCAGTAGGTCGTTGTTATATTTCTGTTATATAATGTTTCTTCTTGTGACTCATTTCATGTTACTGTTTCTGAACTTGTAGTTACATCGTCAGTTGTTTCCCACATAAACTGAATTGTCTTCATGTTCAACAACTGGGAAACTGTTCCCTGATTAAATTTCATCTTCTGATCACCATTTTAGAGCCATCTGATGTAAAATCCTATTTGACTACCGGTTTTTTTATATAAACTGGCTGGTTGATACAAAGTTGTTAGTTCTGGAACACAATACATCCTTGTCTGAACCTGGAAATTCGTATTGATCAATCGTTGCAATATTTAATTTGGATAATTATTTCTGCAATGAATCTTTGTATCGGATCTATTTTGCACCATTTCTGGCGTTGACATTGTCATTTTCATTCAATGAGTTGCACTAGCCATAGAAAAAATATATTTCTCTTGCTGCAATTCCTTCACTAGCGAATACACCATTCATTTCATTGGATCCTTTATTGATTCACACTTTTGCATGCTTCCACGAGCTTATTTCTAAGGGCATTGATTATGATTTGTATGCCAGAGCGGTATATCGCCATTATAGACATATTTACTATTTATATCATCGTCAACGCATTATTATCCCACTGTTTGGCACGGGTCTTCTCTCAGAATGAGAGAGTTTTAGGCCATAGTCCACCGCGCTGGCCAAGTGCGAATTGGTAGACTTCACACACCTTTGAGAACTCCTTTTTTTTAGAGAACTCTTAGGTGTCTAGGTGTTCTCACGATGTTTTCTTTCACCATAAATCAGTGATAATTAATTTATAATTAGATATTACAACCCTATTTATATACCTACCACAAATTATCGCAATCACCCAGGTTCGACTGGCAGAGAATGCCATTAGGCGTTAAGTTTACCCTTTTAACCCTTAGTTTAAGGTGTTTCTTGTGTCTGTTGGCAACCGTTCTATTTATGACTAATACTAAACCCGTTCCATACAACTTTTGTCAATTAATGACAAAATCTAAATGACAGCTACCTCATCATTAGAAGACCTTTTTTTCGTCATCAAGTTTTTAAATTCTTTCTTCGACTTGAGACCAGCTCAACATTAAACGATGCTTAGTTATTTTGCCTTATTATGCTGGCAATATGGCTCAGACCTGTCTCACTTATGCTCTGGAGTGGTATAGCCTCCAACTTCTGCTTCAATGCGGATTTGTTTGAAGAGAATATTGGTTTATGGTCACCCCGTGTCGATCGCTTTTAGTGTCATAAAACCATAACCATAACAAGGCAGCTATCAATACGATCTAATGACAAGAATCGATACTGAAGGTTAAAAGTACCACCAGAAGCACAGAAACGTGCACATTTAGTCTCTAGTTGATGAGGGACTCCGTCCAATAAACTATCACTATCGACGTTGTTCAACTTTTGTAGATCATTTACTATCTATTCAACAGCCGTAAGTACAGTGAGAATGCCATCAGTGGTCACGGGATAGGTATCCCGTGACCACTCCATGCAATATTTCCGCAGTATTTGACATATTTACGTATATTAGAGCTTAATCCAATGTTTATTTGTAAGTGAAAACTGCAATAAATCTGCTTAATGTTTTTCGAGATAACCATTAAAATCCTTGCCTATCTATAAAGTCGCTCAACGCGCCAAAATAAAGTTTTCACTTCAAAACATATTTTCCATCCCCTTAGGAATAGTGCTTTTTTTTCGGGATAATTGTGAAAATTTCAGGAATTATTTAAAGCGTAGAAAATCGCAATTTCAATATTACTTCGGGTGGATTAATAGTTTACATATACAAAATAGTAAAATGTAGCGTATCTTTCCAAACACGCCTCTATGTTAAGTCAAATGTAAGGCAAGATACTGGAGCTAGCTTTTATTGCCATGTAAAAAAAAATGTGTAAAAAAGGAATATATAAACAAAAAACCCGCTAAGTTTCTCGCCGGATCTTCTCAGTTGACGTCGAGTTCCGATCCGGTGGTAGTGTTAAAAAAATGTTGTAACTGTAAATTTTTAAGTGCCCCTTTAGACCTATACAAAATAAAGACATTTTATTTCATATGCTAAGAATTCTTTGTAATATTTAAGATATGATATTTAGTTACGTTATTTTTTTATATAAAAAAGTACTTATAGGTTATAAAGTTAGCATACGATTATAGCCTTTACTAGGCGTACGTATAACTTTAAAGGTATTGAAATTACCTTTATTAAAATATGTACTTAGATATTGATATGAATGTGAACTACAGTCTTTCTGCAGAACTGCTAGTGTATGTAGTTGTTAGTAAGTATGAAGGTAAAATTTTATATGTGAAGTTATTTTTATAGAGTTGTCAATTTTGTATGAGTTTTGTGACCAAGCTATGTTGAATACTAAATGTTTTGCGGTTATTATTAAGTATACGACCATCGAAACATATCTTTTTAAAGTTGAACACTTATTCGTAATTTGTGCGAGTAAAAATATACATAAAATTGCATTTATTTTTTATTACATGTTAAAAATATATATAAAATTAAAATATAGGTGTTTTTGTCTCGCTTAGGGCCTGCACCAGGGCAGTAGAGCTAGAGAAGCGATCGCTATGGGCGTAAGGTGAAAAACCAATTCGTCTGTTGTCTACCTGTGCGTTAAAACTAGATTTTCATAAAATACTTCACTCGGAAATACACCGGATAGTCTACGAGGCTTCATTGCCGCGAAGCTGATTATTCAGAAAGTTTTGAAAGAAAAAACAAAAGGAATTGAACTCAAGTTGCTTAACTCGAGTCGAAGTTTTCTAACGAAGTACTGTTTCGATTAAATTTAAACATTTTATTGCATTGAATAAAAATCAAATGAAATCTCACGAAAACAATAACAAATGATAAGCACTGATTGTATAACTTCAAATCTAAAATTTTGAGTGATGATTGAACATTAATACAAATTATTATTTTTTTAGTTTTATACGACTTAAGAAAAATTAAGTATTCGGCCGAATAGGCGATTCAGTATTTTGCCGAATACCACTAAAGTGGCCAAATGTGCCAAATACTGAATAATAGTTGAAAGTCTAATCAAACCATAATTTTACTTAGGCAGGTATATAAATAAGTTTGACATAAATTTGTTACCTCCGATATTTATAATTTCTCTTGTGAACTAAAAAATACAGTTTGGACTGATTTAGTTATTTTATGTTATTTGAATAACTTTCCACCGAAATTTGATTTAAATGTTAGTTTTTAAGATCACCTAAGTGTTATTGTAATAAGAGCTGTAGCTCTTGCACTGTTATTTTTCTGCAACTTAGATTGACAAAAGCTATCATTTTTAAAATAACTATATTTTTTAATAATTTGTTAATAAATGTTGTAAAGACATCATAACCTTTATTTTTATACCTTGTCATATACTAGATATCATCGTATCGCCGTTTATCATAATTTATCAAAAAGTAAATACATTCTGAACTAGCAGGTACAACTGACGAAAACCTTAATGTTAATCTCCTTCCTGAGATAAATAAAAATATCATATATTTTACGTCATTTGCTAAATTGGTGTAATATGCTACAGTTACAAATTACTGTAATATGCTACAGGAATAAATATTATCTTAAATCATTATAAACAAACAATATAATTTTCATTGTTTATATTTAAGTATTCGTATCACGACATGAGGTGGTGAAGCAAGTGTCTAAGCGTAACCTTTTCTTTGATTGCAAACGAAACTTCAAAAATTCCTTAAGTAATCGATCGAACGAAAAAAGATTGACGTAAAAATCGTTGCAATTACTTCTTCGAAGGCTAATCCCGGTCAGACTAATCGTTCGTCGTGGCCGAAATATTTCGCTCTAATTAGCTGCAATAGAGTCTTCGCCCGCGGCTACGCTTGACAGGAGACGCGAAGCGCACGTTCTCTAGACAGATGGGAATTAGACAACCCTGTACCAAGAAATAATCTTCAGTTTATCATTAATGTATTCTTGTGAAAGGTATACACTGCTGCGAAAATTCGGAATGTAATCTAATAAAGTTTTAGAAGAAGGCAATGGTTGATGTGCCAGTGTTATTAGTGTGCCTTCTCAGTTGCCATGTGTGTTTACACCTTGTTCTGTGTTGCAATTTGAAATGTGTGAGAAATGCTGTTGATTCGTTAGTTTGAAATTATTGGCAATTTGAATAGGTATTTTTTGAAAATTGATCTTATCTGACATTAATATTAGTGGGTCATTGCTAAATCCCGGAATTAACGTAATATATATAAATTACGTGTCACGTTGTTTGTCCGGGATAAACTCTTGAACTACTGAACCGATTTCAATCAAATTTTGCACAACATGTGCAGTTTGATCCAACTTGAAAGATAGGATAGTTCATATCTATACAAATTACGCGTCACGTTGTTTGTCCGCTATGGTCTCCTAAACTACTGAACCGATTTCGATCAAATTCGTACACGGTAAGTGATTTGATCAAACTTGAAAGATAGGATAGTTCATATCTATACAAATTACGCGTTACGTTGTTTGTCCGCTATGGTCTCCTAAACTACTGAACCGATTTCGATCAAATTCGTACACGGTAAGTGATTTGATCAAACTTGAAAGATAGGATAGCTTATATCTATACGAATTACGTGACACGTTGTTGATCCAACTTGAAAGATAGGATAGTTCATATCTATACAAATTACGCGTCTCGTTGTTTGTCCGCGATGGGCTCTTAAACTAATGAACCGATTTCAATCAAATTTGCACACCGTGTGCACTTTGATGCAGATTAAAAGATAGGATAGCTTATATGTCACATAAATTACGTGTATACGGTGTTTGTCCACTTTATGTAGATTCTTAAACTACTGAACCGATTTCAATGAAATTTGTACACCATGTGCAGTTTGATCCAACTCGAGGGATAGGATAGCTTATATCTTATATAAATTACGTGTCACGTTGTTAGTCTGCTATGGACTCCTAAACTACTAGGTATATAGTATAGGTAAGTAACCACGACCATGTCGTAATCTGTTGGGTGGTATTTCTGTTAGATGCTTTTAGGGTTCCGTACCCAAAGGGTAAAGTCAGGATCCTATTACTAAAACTCCGTTGTCCGTCGGTTCGTCTGTCCGTCTGTCTATCACCAAGCTGTATCTCATGAATCGTGATAGGCAGACAGTTGAAATTTTCACAGATGATACATATCTGTTGCCGTTATAACAACATATACTAATAGCAGAATAAAATAAATATATAAGGGGGCTCCCATACAACAAATGTAATTTTTGCTTGATATTAATAACGGCAAAAGGTAGACAGACGCTTGAAATATTCACAGTATATTCACATAAAAAAAATTAAATCAGAATGAAATAAATATTTACTCCCATACAACAAACGTGATTTTTTTTATTGAAACGTGATTTCGTTCTTTTATAGATAATTAATGGTACGGTACAAGAGGAGTCATTGATTTAAAA
Source organism: Cecropterus lyciades (assembly GCA_002930495.1). Classification (NCBI taxonomy): domain Eukaryota; kingdom Metazoa; phylum Arthropoda; class Insecta; order Lepidoptera; family Hesperiidae; genus Cecropterus; species Cecropterus lyciades. The sequence goes on along the minus strand of MOOZ01000463.1, from coordinate 448,576 downwards.
AATAATGTTTTTCCCATAGTCAGGTATATTATATGTTGTTTTATCTCGGGTTGGATATGTAAAAAAACTATACATTTTGCTGCCAGTTAATAACACTACATCCAATATTGTATACAAGTAAGTGTTGAATAATTAAAATTAACATAATCAACTATAATAATTTTAATATACGCTTTAAAGGTACCAAACAAAAGATTATTAAGGCATTCAAATAGGTACGTATATATATACATACGCGATAAAAACATAACGAGGTCGGGGCAGTATAACCCTCCGTTTGGCAATTGGGTAATAAACCCTAACATTTAGTACAAGAAGCACACTAAATACTTTTTTTAATGCCCAACGAAGTGGGCACGGATCTGCTAGTAATTTATATGTCCTAGGTTAAGGAAATAATTAAGTTATATGTAGGTATATTATTATATTTCATACTCATACTATAAATGCGAAAGGTTCTGAGGATGTTTGTGTGTTAGTTACTCTTCCACACAAAAACTACTGGTCGGATTTCGTTGAGATTTGGTAGCTACTCACACAATTTATGATCTAGATTAACACATAGAATACTCATTTGCGTGGTAAACATGACCGAACCGGGCGGAGCCACGGGAACAATCTAGTCTACTATATTAAGAAGATAGATGTTTACAAGAATGACATAAAATTGGTAGACTTAATCGGTTTATTAGGTAGATAATCTTATTCTAGGTAACCGTACCTACTGTCATACCTGGCAATTGGCATAGGTATATGACACATAGGTACGAGTATCATGACTTGTACCTGCCACGATGATGTATATGTACGAGTATGAGCTACAAGTTCAATTTTAAGATTGTGAGGTATACCTACGTAGATAACTGTTCAGTTTCATCCTATTTGTTTTCGATTAGTACATTTAAATTACCTATAGGACATAGCGTGTAATTCTACTAAAATCAATTTCCATTACTTAAAGTAAGTAAGGTACATAGAGAGTAACGCATAAGTAAATATTAATATTATCCAGTAATTGCATTGCAAACTACCCTTGCTAACTTTAAACATATTTCGTTGGGTACATCTTAGCAGCTAAGCTGTAGGCTGATGTACCTAATCTATGTCGGTCTCCATGGAACAATCTGAAATACCGACACCGTGTGTGGGTGTGCTTCGTTTAACGAAAGAGCGGCAGTCCATCAGGAGGGACGGAGAGCACGATAGTCGGCGCGAGCGAGACGGGAGAATACGCAGCCCGTGGGAAATGCACAGTAGTGGTCAGATCAGACTGCGCGCGCGCCGGCCCAGTGCACGTATTATTGTAGTTGGATCTCCGCTGCTTACAACGGCTTATGAGATTATGTTCGGGCGTGGGAGGACGTTTTTATGCTGATGGCATAAGCATCAATTTCCAATTCGACCATGTCGGCTGTTCGGTTGTTAATCTTGCACTCAACGTATAGGTACGCGGCGGGCATAATGCGGCATAAGCGGTGGATTTTTTTAGCGATCGATTGAGTTGGTTTTGCGGCAAGCGAAACCATCGGTCGGGATGCAAATGCGATGTTTGTTCCTCGGCGAGTGCCTAGCCTTCTCTTATATTTATTCAAATTAGGTCTGCTGTTTATTTTTTTGAACTCGAATTAATAAATAAGAATAAACAAAATAAAATAGTAGTCCAAATTCTTTAACGATACCTACGGACGATTTTCATCTATTTATCAAGAAGGGAATTGTAGGGCATTTCATTGCTTACTATTTTTATTCTTACCCATTAATATTTATTTTCGTACAAAAATGGCTAGGTAGACAATTAATAAAAATCAGAAGTTTCTGTCTTATCATCATATCGTCCTAAAACTGGGTAACACAATATTTTCACATAAGTTCATAAAGCTGATTTGTACTTATGTGAAAATATTGTGTTCGTACATGCACATTCGAAGAGATAACTCCAGCTATATTTTAGTTCCAACTCAAATATTTTTAAATAATAACGCAAAATAAATATAATATCTATTGATAAACAATATATGTATATATTAAAAATATACTTCAAACAGGTATAGCAAATCTACCGACATTGTGTTCAGGGTCTAACACAATCAATTGAATGAATGTACCGAATATGCTAATTTCACGTAAGCATACATGCTCCACACATCGCGGCTGCAAAAATGTTAAAAAACTCACATTGCCCGCCCCGCGGTCGACAACAATGGCCTATAATTCGTATCGTCATCCCACGCGCCGCATCGCTTCGACACATTCAATTAAAGGAAAACAACCCGAATATTTATATTTATCTCCTAACATTTACACGGTAATGCGTTTTCATCGTTTGAACATCTTTGAAATCAGACATTAATGAGTAATTTATTCGTCAGGTTTTAGCAATGTCGTAGCATGCAATAGTTATGACAAGTAGTTTAAAGTCTGAATAACATATTAAAGTATGTGTGTATTATCGATCTGTATATACTATGTATTAAAATGTTTGCTAAAGAGTTTTACTTTTATCCTATCTGACAATCTACTTACCATCATACTGTACATAAAATGTACAGTATGATAGTAAGTAGTCTTTCGAAGTAGTGTATTATTTGGTAGGTATATATGTACTATTTATTATTCTTATTTTGAGCCTTTTTTAAATCAATCATTTGTTATAAAAATACGTTTTTCATACAATTTATAAATATATAAAAACCTGCATGTATAATACCTACATCAAATTTTAAAATATTCTGAATTATAGGTATACCTAACGATTCTTCATTATAATGGAAAATACGTTACTATGAGATCCTGCTATGATCTGAGATAGGAGTTGCTCCGTAAACCGCCTCAATCACGTTCCTTTTTAGGTGACTACGGGAACAGCGCTGTAAATAATATTCAACCTATATCTCCGATCGAATCTTTACATTATATACAAGTACAATGCTTTCAAGAGACAATAGTTGGATCGAACAACAGTGGGCCGGTCATATCGCTTACATATCTTAATTAGGCCTCACAACGCGACCAATATCGTTTTTTTACATCCGCCCGCCTGTGCGACCGTGACGAATATTTGTATAGACGTACAAATTGACTTTCTAACTCTAAAATTTAATTTGGCGTCTATATCCAGTGAATAAAGGTTCAATAATTCAATACCGCCTGTAAATAAAACTTGGTCGTTCGAAAGATGCGACGATAATTAGAAGAACCGCTGAGTTTTTCACTTGGAGAGTTGAATCGCATATTCCGAATGCTAATGACAGAGTTATGAATGAACACTCGTTATACTAATCAAATTGCGCTCATTTGTTATGTTTGATGTGCAATGGCGTGGTGGGTGGAACTGTTTACTATTTTAATTGTAATAGAATGTTTTTGACAAATAACGTTACCTACTTAATTTTATATATTATTATAAAAAGTCATAGTAAGTATGTCAGAAAATAAACGTGCATTGCCTATTAAGTCATAAATTAAAGTTACACTCAACAATGGGTGTTGACTTCTTAAGTCTAGCGCCGGCATTGAAAGAACTCAAGAGCCTATAATACATCTATTACTCTATTATTATAATTTATCATACCTTGAAATAATATACTATTATCTCATAAATAATTGAGTAGCATTCCTAACAGCAAAAATTGACAGCATACTTGCTCATTGAAGCTTCTTGTATATAAAAGACATCAACGCGCCACCATTCACTGGAGCATTCACAAGTATTAATTAATAAATATCGACTGTAGTGAGCATTTATCGCCTTTGCATTACAAGATCGTGCTTCTTTGTGAGGGCTAGAATAAAATTAGCAATGATGTAGTTTCAGCTTACTGATCGTCTAGGCAGCCATAAAATCTTAAGCGTGAGGTACCCTGCCGAGTCCTTATAAACAAAGTGCCTCTGTGCATATCTTTATTTGAATTTGTTGTTTTATTACACCGAGATCGCTAGGATGCTTCTTGAATGTTTAACAGTTGAAGCCATAATTTAAGCTTGGTGTTTATTTTTAGGTTGCCTGATTAAGGTACTCTGATAGTGACGCCAATACGCTTGTATTCAACAAGTGTCACCCGTAACATCGTGTTGGATAACAAAATTTATGAGAATTAAATATTTATAAATTCTTCGTACATTATAGCGAATTGTGTGTTGGTGTCGATATTTTAACGGATTTGAGGTAAAAAATATTTAGTAGAGTAATTGAAACTCTTGAGTAGTCAAATACTTATGTTAGTAATCATTACTATTTTAGAGAATGTTAGAAATTGGAGAAGTTCAATATAAAACATGCAATTTATTAAAACGTATATAAAGTGTCGAAATTTAATATTGTCAGTGTGTAGGATAAATTGAATAAATTTATTTTGAATAAATTTAATTGAAAATGATGCATTTATTATTAAATTAGGGTGCTGATAAGTTTTCACTTCTGTCATATTGTTAAAAGCTCCTTTTTTGATAATGGT
>MOOZ01000463.1:407498-429892 GCA_002930495.1 Cecropterus lyciades | reverse complement strand
TTGGAGACCTATGTATGGTACTTCGAAAGTCAATGGCTGGAAAAATTACATCCATTCCGTTTTCAGGCGCACGTACTGTTGGTGAATAGATTTGTGATTTTCAATGGTTACAATAACAATTATTGTTTTCCGGTTGTCATATTTTAATTTCCGACTTATTGAAGGGGGATAACAATAAAATTTCGCGGAAAATCGTATAAAAGTTTTAGATATAGTTAACTTATCATCAGACAAGTTTCTTAACAGTAATATTCATTAACATAAAACCAAGTTATTCATATGAAATAGATTACCTACTATTTGCTGTTTAATATTGATTGGTTGCCACAAATCTGGGCGCCTTGTACTTTATACATTCGTTGTGCGAGATTAAAATTAATCCTTTAAACCAGAAAGATAAGAATTAAAAATTGTCATACGGCTGATCAGATTCTCTTTAACTATACCTGATATTTATACATGAAGAAATAAAATTGGTTGATTCGTTTACGACCAAACCAAAACGAAATCACGGACAAAAACACAAATTCATCGTTAAAGTTATATTCATGCCGGGAGCTAAAATATCCTTTTGATACATCGATCGCTACTTTGATGACTTGAATACAAGAATAAATTTAATCTTTCATAAAATAACAACAAATGTAATTAACGACATATTTTCAATTTAAAGGTTAGGTAGCCGATAGGTTCAAAGATTCAAAGATTTATTGAACAAATAAGCAATTACGCAAACTGTACATTCGTAAACAACTGCATTAGTTATAAAGACTGTGTCGCAGCCATTTACGCCCCCTCTGGACGTGATGTATGTTCTATCTGAGCTTTACAATTTATAGGAATAATTGCACATGCTTTATTCTTATTCTAATTAATTAATTATATACACTTAGTTACAATACTGAATGAGTGTTTGTGTGTGTGTGTGCGTGTGTGAGTGAATAAGTTATTTTAATCTGTATAGTTATTATTTATTTTACTCCAGCAAAAATAAGTTTCTCTGATACTTCATAAGAGCAGTTTTGTAGATATTTAAATAGTTTATATTATATTAAGGTATCGCAAACATTCGCAATTAATTAAGATACAAATTTCATTCAGTTTTATGGCTCGTCGTTTGTTGGCCAAGTAAATTAGTTATTGACTTTAATTTGTAAGCTACCGAATTGTGTCAAACATGGCTAAGTTTGACTGAATTATCGGTTCACAATTTTGCTACAACTCTTTTTATTTTACACTGTTGGGTACGGTAGGCTTTTCTCAAAACTAAATAAAAAGAAAGAAAAGTAAAATAATTGATTCGTTTCAATATAAAAAGTTACACGAAAGTTATACAAAATAATATATATATGTATAAGTAACTTATTACTTAGATTTGTATATTAACTTATATCACGTTGACCAAAAAGGTATCCACTCAACTTACTCAGGTTCCGAGATCTCTAGCTCAGGTAATCGAGATCACATGCAGTAAACAGGTCTGTAATACTTTACTATGCTATTCTTATGCATATTTATAAACACCAGTAGGCAAACCATGTAGATATTTTTCAAAATGACTTTAAGACCATCTACAAAATTACGATCGATAGCTGAAAATGTCATTCGAAGTACAGGAAAACTAACGTAATTTAGCCGATAACATTCACTAATCGAACGTCTTACAGTGTCTGAAATTGTTTATAATGAAAAGTTTGTATTTTTTTCCAAAAATATTAAATAAATAATGTAAATTAAGAGTAACTTACCCAGAAGTGTTTTAGTATACGTAATCCCTATTTGGTCTTAGTCTAGTAAATCTATTCCGTATTTGGTCTAGGTCAAAATAATTTTCAGATCCTTTGTCTCATACTGTCTCTCGTTAAACTAACTGGCCTGATTCGATGTAAGAATTATCCCTATTAAAAAGTATTATCTGAAACTTTCATTGATGAATCCCATTTCCATATAAGTATAGTGTTCCAGTAATAGCCCATAATGGTCTGACAAGTTACGGTTTGCCGTTTAATCGAGTATCGACTTCTCTTCGTAAAGTAATAAGCAATCTTTCCTAAATCTATTACTTGGCTGTGCATTCATGCAGTTCACACAGTAATCCTAGAGCGACATACACTTGTGAAGAAAAACGTTTTCAACACAAGTAAAAGCGACTTCTTCAAACCAAAGAAAAGAGGTACAAAATCGCAGTGCACGTAAACATCGGATCCAGTCCGAATTCGTCGGGAACAATTTTGGAATGTGGAGGACGCACCACAGGGCGCCCGCTCCGCGCCACTTTCTTTCAACTTCGCCGAACGACTCGCTCTCTTTCCGATTAGGGTTGTCGATAGAATTTCAAGGATCTGTCAGTACTATTCCTTGGTGTCGTACAGGAGAACTTTGTGAGGCATTTTAGTTTAGTGCTCAGGGGTGGCAACGCATCTGTAGCTAAAGTAATAGAACTTCATTCCAACCTGGGGTTGATTACAGCCTTTTGTGTTCGAACAGGCTACATGCTTATATGCTATATGCATATCCTATATGACATACATTGGTTCAATGAGATAAGTCCAGTTAATACCATTGATTTCATGTTAAATTATACGTAGTTACAGTGATTATTCAGTTAGTAGATACAAAAAGGCAGACACAGAAAAAGCATGAGTGTATAAGAATTGAGATATTGACTGAGGAATAAGGATGTCTTTCACATAATCTTACAAGTATTTGCATTAGAATGTTACACTCGATTCTTGTATTAAAGGCCTTTTAAGTCCCCACAAAATTTATAGTTACCATCCCTATATCAGTAAAGAATAAAAAGGCCCTTGTCACATATAGGTACGCACGTATTAACACATTGGTTCATGTTTACGAGCCACGGGGTGGAATAATATCCGAAGACAATGATTATTTATCGTCAGAACAGCTTTTGTCATGACGCCGCCCGGGCGAGTTGCATCCATTAATAATAGCTCCGATGCTTAAATATTGAAGAATCGATCGTTAGCATACCACCGCTACAGCGCTGTTTTAGTCAGTTGTGTAAATAAACTAAATAGCTTTTTCATTTATGCTCTATTCAATTATTATTGTGAGCTTATGATGATTTCATATTTTAGTCCATTGTTTATGAGTCTATTATTTGTATACAAAATGTATGTATTTCCTATTTAGTTACATGGGACGAGTTCCTTTTTAATTCACATCTACGCTATAGGAAGAATTTCGTTAGAGATATTGTTGTCTAAATAGTTTTTAAACATTTCGCCACAGTGAACCATTTAACACGTGTATTGTCTTCCCATGGACTACTAAGTATTTTACGTATTTACTAAGTAAACACGTATAACGGCGAAAATTGTTTACGAGTAATGATATTTTCATACTTCTCGGACATCGTATAGTGCCACTTTGGATCACTGGTTCTGAAATACTGCTCTAGACCGATTGCTATGTCAAATACGCAACTTTATAACGCACAACTACGTTGTCATCTAGTTCATCGGGTACACAGTTATATAAACTGCATGCATTAGTAATATAGAATATATTACGCTATATACGAATATATACTAAGCTTCAACCTGTCTTCTTGCTAAGTTAGAAATCAAAGCGTAAACTTTTCGCGTTCCCGAAGAAGTCTTAGATTTCCTGTTATTCGCTATACAATAAGTATAAGAAGTATCCCAAATGTTTTAACCGACTTCTTACAGTATGAGTTAACTAGCCGAGCTCGCGGTTTCACCCGCGTTTAAAAGAAATGTAACGTGACATACATTAACCGAAATTTTATATCTCATTAGAAAAAAAAACCCCGATTTTGAAACATTCTTCAATGAAGTGCTCCGCTCCTGTCTTAGCGTGATGATATATAGCCTATAGCCTTCCTCGATAAATGGGCTATCTAACACCGAAAGAATTTTTCAAATCGGTAGTACCAGTAGTTCCTGAGATTAGCGCGTTCAAACAAACAAACAAACAAACTCTTCAGCTTTATAATATTAGTATAGATACGACTCCACATATTAGTAATATTTATTGAGTAGGTTTTGCATGAATGTACTTGCTCCTACAACAATTTTTGATAGCAACACCTATAAAATGTGTGTTTTGAATTTGTGATTACATTTTTTATGTTTATTAGGCACAACTTTGACATTATGACTTAATATAGATTTTCGTTGTGCTCCGAAAAATAATAGCAAAGTATTTTGAACTTTAAATAATTGTCTAAGGTAAATAATATATCTTAGTATTTCCAAAGAATCATATAGTCCACGGCATTAAAGTCAATATGTGATGTTAGGTACATAACGCCCTCGTAAGTACACAGAATACGACAGGAAACTTTTGTTTATCTGAGATAAAAGACAAAGGTTGGCCGAGGCTGGGCCACGCTTATCTGGGCCCTCGACAATAGATAAACGAATTCCTTTCTTGGGATGTGTTAAATATAAACAAATAGAGCCAAGTATAGCTTTCTGTAAGCGGAAGTGACAAATAAATCGCTTATAAGTATTTGGACATATTTAGGGTTTTTAAACACACAAACCTCTAACTTAATGTACACCGTTACATATGTAGATACATAGCAATGTTAAATTTTTTCAGCTTCACTGCCACACCTATTTTTATAGCAATAGTGTTAAGGGTTCCTGTGTTCTGCTTTAAAGGGAATGGTAAGGGAAGCAGACTCATTCAAGGCGTTCAAACTTAGTCTTCAGGGTGCTAATGCATCAGTAGCTGATCTTTCAAAAGACCTTATCTTATTTAGAGTTGATCTCAGCTGTGCATGAGCAGCATATGCCACTTACCATTACCTGTATTTTGGGTAAAACGTTTGCAACTACTTCCTTTATAAAAACAGTAAATGTGTTCAATTTTATACATATAACAGCGTCAAGTTAACTAAACTAAATACAGCTTAGTAACATAAGTTACTTGTTGCAAAATTATCAATGCAGAATTAGACAGGTACCAATAAATAATATTACATAACATGTTGTTATGAAGCAAGTCATACCGTTGCTTGATCTTAGGGCTAAGTTAAATGTATTCTTACAGTACATCACTTTGTTGCTGTAATATATGTATAAGGCGAGGAAACTTTATTTTTATTTATATGAAAGAAGTAGCGAACGAGCATGAAATCCTGATAGTGAGTGATTACTGTCGATGGACACCTGTTAGCAACATCATCTAGAACAGGGGTTCTATCTGAGACTGATCATAGATGTGTTGCCCGAGGACTAAGATAGTCGCTCATGAATAAGCCGGCAACTACATCCTTCTATAGAAACGTAAGAACTGCTTCACACTAAAAATAGGTGCGGTAGGTACCTCTCCGGTCTCTCCCCTGCAAGCGCTGAGGAAGGCCACCGAGGGGGTTTTAGTGGGTAAAAATCCCACATAACTCGGAGTCTCTCCCAAGGCTTCGGTGTACCTTTTGAAGATTTCCCCCCCGTCACAAAAAAAAGGTACCTCTCCGGTTGAACTAAATTGTTTCTACCACCTCCTTGTTGAAATGTAGAGTTGTACTCTACCTTATAATATTATTTTATATTCAATATCATTTATCACACTTCTAGGTTAAATAGTATCAGTATGATGAATATTTTGTACCAAAGCGAAACTATTACGATTTCGTATCATACGAACTGGTACCAGGCGAACATTACAGCAAACCAGAAATACTACTCGAAACTATCTACTACAAATGTATTATAATCGTAGAAATTAAATAATATTATTTAAAGCTATTGAAATAGCGAAACGTGTACCATTTCTGGATATCAATAAACAATTCAAAAAAAGGATTGGGAGTCAATAATGTCAGTGTTAGCTTAATAGTTGAAACTCGGCCTCTCAATCCAGAGCCTGAGGTTCAAATCCCAGGCACACACCACAGATTTGCCTAATAATTAGAAATTAATCATCGTCGAAGCAAATCATCATGAAGAAATTAATTATCTGAGAGTTAAAGAAAACGATTTTCAAAGGTTTGTGAAGTCTACCAATTCATGCTGAACCATGACCTTAAACTATCTCGTGTGGAGAGAAGATTCATGCCTAGCAGTGGGACAATAATGGGTTGACGAGAAAAGTTAGCCATTGCTGGGTTAGCAATGGCTAACTTTTCTCGTCAATCGTAAAGACTATTTTGGAGTGCCTCATAAAAGTATCACCCTTACCACACTCTTCAACTGAGAAATATAGCAGGTTAACATTCTCTACAACCCAAACTGCCTAAAATATGTCAGAAAGAGGCTTTCCATCAATTTATCGAAACAAAAAAAGATAGTTTCGTAGTTTTTTGGAAATACTTCATAATATTTTTCGCAGAATCATTCGCGCTATTCATATCTCAACACAAATTCATGTTTTACTCATTGACCCATTGCGTATTCCGAATTAGTTAACAATAAACTCAAACGCAACTTTCTTACAACTTATTCTTAAGCTAATCAGTTCCTTTATCCGTTTATCGGCAGCTTATCTCATGTTTTGTTTGCACGTCGGCACGGGTAAACGCTTTGTATGTTTCTTTGAGGATTTCCCGACTAACCAGATAACATTATTCCACGATACTCGAAGATAAGTTTTGCCATGCAAACCTTTGTGGCGTTGCGTATCTATTCTATGCTAATATTGTAGAGTTGAAAAGATTGTTCGAATGTGCCAATCTATAGAAATCTATCGCATTCGTATATTTCGACTTGTTAAACGGTTTACTGGTAATCTAGAACGGGAGTAGACACCAGTCTGTCCTCTGTGTACTTAGTATGTGTTGTTATATGCATGATGAAAATGAAAATGGTTTATTAGGATTATTACTACTGGGGAGTGGGGAAATTCAGTAAAAGCGGAAGGTATTGATATTGTTTTTCAACGGGGATGAAAGCGGGTGAAACCGCGCAACAAAGCTACTCATTGATACTGTTTATGACGTTATTGAGGGGATTCACAAGGTGCTCGCGACTATCTGATAAGTTCGTTTATTATTTGCTTAAATCTATATTACTCATACTTTGACTTCATTACATTCGATATGTCATTTTAATAGGTACTACGTGTATGTTGTATGGTTCAAATTGATAATAATTTCATATTTGTTTTGAAGATTTATTTTAAATTATTCCTAGTGCGTAGGTATCTACACTATAAAGGTCTTAATTCAAATACCATTGATCTTATTATTTTTGTAAAATATGTGATAATAGGACAGATATTTTAATATATTACCCATCAAGTTATTAACTTAAAGTAACAATATTTCGAAATATAAATATTTTTAGATATTTTTGGAAATTTGAAATGGATTTTGGAAAGAAAGTCTATGTTAGCAAACTGTTTCACACCTTTGTCCAATCGGTGTTTCAAAACCACGATCTGTCTACCTGACCGTCTATCACTTAGCAGGTTCATTCACATTTACGTCACTCCATTGAGCCGAATGTTTGTTGAGGTCACTTGGCACTGGCGCTGTTTGTCCAAAACCCAAATATCCTTAAGCGCCAGGTACTTTATACTATTATTTATTCAGTGCCACAGGTGACGATACCTGGCTTTATTCTCGTGAAATCAGAGATATTTTGTTTATGGTTTGGTAATAATGGACGTAAATAAAATTAGGCCGATACTCAAGAATCTGAGATAGGTAAATGTTGGAAAAATTATATTCTATTAGAGTTTTCGTTAACATTTGTACAAATAGTATGAAAAAATTGTATTTTGTAGATAGTGAAAATAAAAAAGAAAAATTAAAGTTTATAATAATTAATCTTGTAACTATTATAACTAAGTATTATATTAACTTAATATTATGTCATAGAGTACAAGTGAAGATATAGATAATAAATAATTACCAATTTTTTTTAAATGTAGGTACCTACTCTAATTCTCTTAAAATACTTGGTAACAACCATATTAGTTATGAAAATAATACTGAATATGGCGTTAGTAAAAAAATACTTAAATTGGTTTTGTCTTTTAACCGAACCATAAAACGAGACGGTAATTAAAACGATGAATACGACCTCATTACACGATTTACTCTATGGACTCTATATACTCTATTCGGATCCCACGAGAACGGGCTGCAGGCAGTAGAAAGTTCCACCCACGCTCACGTTCAATAAAAAAGTTAACGTTCGTTTTTTGAATGCGCTTTACAATCGGCTGCCGTGTTACGCGCCACGCCCTGCGACCTGATTGGTGCACGGGAGCCCGATTAATTTGTTTTTTAAATTCGTATTCAGCCAGCGCTTATCAATTCAGACACGATTGGTGCACGGAAGCTCTAATTTTAAAACTTTTAACACGCTACGTCGTTCGGTTGACTTATCCGTGATTAATGAAAGCCAATTTCGTTTTGAATTTCGAACTCGTTCATGGGTTTTATTGGACGCTTATTACATCGCTACACTTGTTGTGCAAATTGATAAAAACGATACAGAATGTGATAATATTTTTACAACTATTCATCACTTGTAGCCAATTGCCAACATTAGAGCGGGCGTTTTAAATGCCTAATGAAAGGAAGGACTCATTCGTAAAATGAGATATGCATTTAAAAAAACAGTAGCATAAAGCCGAATTCGCTTATTATACGTGGTGGTGTCTAGGGTATATCATATGTATCTTTGTCTTTTGATATAGATATACAGAAAAACAAAAAGTTATAATACATAAAGTAACGGTACACGTGATCTTATAGCCATAAAAGATCACATGCACTTTATACATTCTACGTTAATGTCAACTAAGCGATGAATAAAACATGTTACATGTTTTGGAAATATTATTTACTAGCTTATCCCTGCGGCTCTGCCCGCTGGGTTCACGTTTACCAAAGTAATGAGTATCCCATGTATTAATCCAGGTCATGAACTGTCTGTCTGCCAAATTAAAATGGAATCCAATCAATAGTTTCAGCGCGAAGAGTAACAAACACACCTACATCCACACAAAGTTTTGCCTTTTATAATATTAGTAAGAAAATCTATACTAATATTATAAAGCTGAAGAGTTTGTTTGTTTGTTTGAATGCGCTAATCTCAGGAACCACTGGTCCGATTTAAAAAATTCTTTTGGTGTTAGATAGCCCATTTATCGAGGAAGGCTATAGGCTATATATCATCACGCTAAGACCAACAGGAGCGGAGCACTAATGAAAAATGTTTCAAAATCGGGTTTTTTTTTTCTAATGAGATTTAAAATTTCGGTTAATGTATATTACGTTACATTTCTTTTAAACGCGGGTGAAACCGCGAGCTCAGCTAGTCATTACATAAAAATCGAAATCACAATTTATTTCATGCAAATATCCCTTCTAACATTTGCAGTGCAAAACGATCAAATAGTATTATAATATTGATAATAGGTAGTAAATATATTAAAGCTTATGGAATATTAATTATTAGTAACATCAATTAAGATACCTATAAAGGCATCTGTAATTAACATTTGATCTGTGCATATAATTAAATAAGTACTTAGATGCTTCTGATTGATGATTATTATAGCCTTGCTCACAGATATTATATTATTGCAAATCGTAGGCACTTGTATCCGTCGGGAACACTATTTGAATAATTATTTATTTGCTAGTTTTTTTTAAGATTTTGTTTATTTAATATTGTTATTAGGACTAGGTAAGTGGAGTGGATAAGTATTTTTTAAAAAATGAAATGAAATTATTACTTAAGTTTGTTTTACTTATCAGTCAAATTAGTTAAAACTGATTCTGTTACGTTCTTTTAAGAAATTAATACGGCAAATGTTCACATCACACTCAATAAGTTGACATAATCAAATATGGAAGTTTAATGTGTATAGTGACTAAAATCTGTCTCTTAGTAACAACTTTCTCTTAAAGTCACCATCAGTAATAAATTAATGTGGTCTACTATTCTAGTTAAAGTAAATCATATCTACATAAAAATACCCTCTTAAAGTCACCATCAGTAATATAATGAATAGTATGTTATTTTAGTTAAAATGACAATAATTTTGAAATATTTTATTTTGTATAACGTTAATACCAAGGATAGAACCTTTATATCAAAACATTACCCTCACTATTTAATCTATCTCTCGCATACTATTCCTGCGCGTGAAAATTTCAACACGAAAACCCAATACGCAGGCAATGTAGATCAAACTTTATGTAATCATTTTACCTACAGCTTTCCATTGGCTACCGCGTAAACCAGTAGCTGTCATGTGTGCGTGTGTGTGGGTTGGTGTAGGTGTGCGTGTGGTGGTGTGTGTGTGCTACTGTGCCGTCCCTCTTATACAGAGGGTCGGAGTATCGGTTGATAATTTTGGGTGAATGAGCTTTTGTGTAGAAAGATTGAGGGTAATGATTGTATTGATTCGATTAGTAAATTAATTGTGCGTGTTCATTGAAGACTACTTCTTGTTAATGTAATATAAGTAGGTGTAAAATGTTTAAGTACTCTTATATTAAGATTATTAATATATTTATTTACCTATCATATTATAGTTTTTGTATTAAAAGTAGGTATTAGTATGCATTACCCTATTTTGAACAACTATTATGAACACCTACGGTTATTCTTTTGCATATTTTCGCGATAATGGGTATAGCGTCTTTGCGTCACCGGGTATAGGGTCGACACAAAGTTATTTCTCTATATTTTATCTAGTAGGTGTTTAGTAGACCCTTAGAGCTGATGTATATGCAAGCCTTTAAAGATATGAAACAATTCTTTACAAATATAGCAGCCAAATGACATTTCTTTCGTTTCTATTTTCCGTTATAGCTATGTACATATATATTTATATTCTATTTCAAGCTTAACTTTACGAACATTCTAGCTTATTACTCACTTATTAGTAAAGAGTAACCAATCAAACTCACTTCACCGGTCGGTACGTAGCGAGGCTTCGACGCCGGAGGCTACGCGATATATCAGTTGCGTTCACATACTCCGCCGCAACAGCGCAAGCTGTAGAGTCGATAGAGACGCAACGATTTTGGCAATAGATTGTTGAGCTTGAAGATTTAAAAATGTGCGTGAAAGTTTGGGCATTCCATGTATTTATTATGCCATGAACATACACACAACTTCAAACATGTTAGTAGTGAAAATACAGTATTGATTTTCAAATAGATATTAATGCATTTGTGTTAAATTTGTTATATTTATTATAAAGTTGTATATAAAAAATAACTATAAGAAATCCAGTCGTGACATTTCCTGGAGTCAAATACACATAAAGTCACTATATATTAATGTTTAAAAGAATCCAATTTACTTAAACTTGTTTCTTTTGTGAAACTAATTTTACTGAACTTAATACACTATTACTTTCTTATCTAGCAAAAATTGGAATGCTTTTTAGAATTTTCCAGCTGTATCAATGCACTACATATAATATTTAGATAGAATATAAAATTTAAGTTCCATGTACCTTGTATACATATTGGTAGGATAAGCAATCAAGCTAACTTCAGCAAGCGCGGTACGTAGCGAGCGAAGTGCCGGCGGCTACGCGGCCCGGCGATACATCAGAACTCAGATATTATGCCGTTCTAACAGAGAATGCTATAGAGTTGACGCAGTTAAGAAGTATAGAATATCTGCAAGCCTTAAGTGAAATAACTTTAATATTTATTACTTGGAGCTTATTGTATAAGCTCTGTATTTTACTGCAAATTAAGTTTGGATAATAGAAATGGCTAAAAGGAAATTTAAATTGATTACTTGAACCATAGATATGTTTAATGTATTGCAATTTATACGAAGTAGCCATATAAACAACAGGCTGTGTTATTTTCTCTATTCACATATTGATAGTAATATAATTCTTGTACAACGGTTTTTCATCGGCATAGCCATATAAAATGGGAATTATTGATCATATAGTTTTTTATGTTTTAATTTACTTATTTCAAATCCGGTAAAATTTTAAAAATTACAAAAATACTAAAAAGATGCTTATTAAATATTATTTTATATAAAACTCGGCTCTACAGCAGTCATCGTGCGGCGCCCGCGCATACCGTTCCTGTGGGAACGCGCGAGACATAAACTGTTTAGTTATTTCTGCTCACTCGCTCATTTGTATATTATAATTTGGCCCGGCTTAGCGCGGCTGGCTTGAATTTAAATTGTTATATTATTATCCTGATTATGTACCACGCCTATGCATATAACTCGTGAAAATATGCAACCATTTTCACCACTATAATTTGTATTCCGTTTTTAGCTCGACGCAATATCACATTGAGATAATAGGCTTCATTAGTAAAGATTTATTCATAAATAAACTTGAACACGGTAATTATAACAGCGTGATTCAGCTCATACTTCGGATTCTACGTTCGATCGTTAAAGGACAAGCCAACAATTGGATTCCATCCCTCTCACTATTTCGGCGATGGATATCTGTGGGAGAGAGATAAACGAATCATTGTTCGTAAAAATGTCAAATAGAATGATAAACATAAAATTTCGTGTTGAAATACACGAGGGATGAGCACGCTTCACAATGTGATGGTAATATTTTTATTTAAATGCGGTTGATCATTCGTTTTATATGAGTGCATTCTTCTGATTCATGGTTACTATGGTTAGGTATCGTTTAAAGGGTGTTTAATTTACTGCGGAGGTCTGTGTTCGTTTTGTTCGCGTATTATTCTCGGTCGCATCCAGATAGCATTGCAGTGGGAATTGGCTTGTAATTATAATTGCATTTTTATTAAAGAGCAATTAAGTTTGGACGCTAGTGGAGTAATGATATCGTGGCTTGGAATATATGAGGTGTATTTGAGTTATCATATTGTTGAAAACCTTGATAATTATTATAAAGGGCAAATAACATGTGATGTTAAATGATCATTGTGTTTCGAAGTCAAGTTTAGGATTTGGAGATCAATGAGTAGAAGTATTAACTAGGAAGGACACATATTAAGTATGTCTGGCGAGAATTTGGTAACCCGGCACATCCGAGGCTTTTCAACTTAGCCTTCAAGGGTCTTTTACCTATAATATAGATGTAGGAATACGTACCAACTAATAGTATTATAATAACCGAACTATGTTTCTTCTGCCAACTTCTAAATTTATATTAATAAATTTACTGTTAAATAAAATTTAATGCCGTTACATTAAATTTTATTACATTTTATAGTAACTTTATATATAATATATAATTTAATGTACTAAAAATAATGTAATGGATTTGATTTTTAACTTCCACTGCTGGGCATGAGTCTCCTATAACTATATTATAGTCTTAAAGAGAACTCACCAAACAAATTCCAAATTTATTAAACATTAAACATTGTAAAAAAACTGTAGAAGTAACCACTGTAATATAATATAAGTCTTAAATCTTATAAGCCCTAATCGACGTGAACGTATAATACACGTAAAACAAATTTGCACAAAACCAATTAAGCGGTGCTTCACACGACCCGTGGTCCACACTTTTACGTACACTATTATAATAAAGCTTTGACGAATTCCGAGAAAGCTTTCAAAGTTCGTCTCACGCTGACTCGGCAAGCTCGCTCATGAAAACCGAACAATAGTACAAAGCGCCATAATAAAGCGTATTAGATTCGATCATAAAGGCAGTGACACAATAACTTGATAAATATTGGTGTTAGATGAAGGTCTTTTTAAATTTCGAGTTTCTCTTTTTACATGGATGTTTACGTCATATTATTATAATAATAGGAGGTACGATAAAAATGAACTATGTAGACAATAAATAAATTATTATATGGATATATTTTATTTACAAAAAAGGCATTGCCGGGTGCGGTCAGGAGTAAGATAGATGACCGCTTGGAGTTAGCTATGCTTCAGAGGACATGTTAAGCCGTTGCTCTCGTTTTCTGTCAGCGGAAAGCATTCACTGAAATTTTTTCATATGATCAAATTAGCAATCGAGCACGCAGGCAATCTTAGAATTAGTGGTCACCACCGTCCAATGACTTCTAAATGTAACTTAATATAGAACAGGGGTTTTATCGGAAGTCTAACGCCTAGATTTTTTTCTCCTCAGGACTAACTTGATCATCTCATCTGAAAATTCGTATACTTTCACTATAACGCAAGAACAGCTTCATGCTAGACATACGTGTGCTGGTGGTTTTTCTCCGTTCAAACCACAGACGTTCTAACTCTGAACAATTGTATGCTAACATTCGGGCTATACACTCAAACCTGGTACCACCAACTCGCAATGAGGCAGAGTGATGGAATATTTTCCACACTTTCCCTCGTAGGGAGAGATCCATATCAAACACTTCTACCGATCCATATCAAACATTTTCAAAAAATTGCAGTATTTCTCTTTTGGTGACTTAACCTTTTTATACTTCTATCCTATTGCTCTTCAAACAGCGTAGATAGGCAATTGATCAAAACTCATTATTTTCCTTTAACCCCTTTATTCATCACTATTTTCTCACAAATAATGAATCGTATAAAATCTTAAAATCGCCAGTAGCAAAGTCTAGAATACATCAATAAGACTGCAGGCTTATGTAAACTTTCATTTCGCAAAAATAATTAGAAAATGTGCAAGCCATTAAAATAATGAGGAGGAATGCGCATTAAAGTACTATTTTTAGACTATTCATATTTCAAAACGATATTTTGTATTCGTTATGAATAGAAAATTAGCGATCATTTACGATCGCTTTTTACTATGTTGTGGTAAATTTTATTAAGGTCTTAAAGACATGAATTCAGCGAGGTTTATACTCGTTGTTACCATTCAATCTTCAGTTCAATTGTTACATGTGCCTTCGTTGTTATAGAATGTTATCTGTCTGTATGTTTTTTTTTAATATGAATCCAAACATATATAATTAAATGGCGGGCGGCAATAGCCACTTACCATTAGGTGGGCTGCATGCTCGTTTGCTACTTCCATACTATATAATTATACATATATATAATTAAACACGGAACGTGGTGGAACTCACTCACACTTTTTTATGTCACCATAGTGAAAGTGGTTATGTTATGGATAGAAATAAAGTAAGTTCACTTATATGAAATTAAGAAAATCTTAATTTATATGTATTATCACATTCAAAAAGTTTACTTGAACCTACATATTTACAGGCAACATTTTATGAAATATTGAGAAAACACAAGCGATAGGTAGATGTATTTAAAATTCATGAGAACTTGTGACATCGAAAAGCTTCCCTTTCCTAAAGTCAAAATATATCCACTGAGTGTCGGATCAGTATGGTGACCGCTCCGTCACAGGCGTCGTGAAAAACTACATCCTAGAATCTTAGAACCTTGTAATCACTTGTAAGATGTAAAGGAATGTCATACACAAATGTATTATCCCGCGCGAGCAGATCCGTTGCCTAAGCTATATGACTAAATGTACATTGTACTACCAACTAACCTTTGAAAGTAATTTCAATTTACTCATGAACCATTACTGGTTTTTAACTCGTCGAAGCGTTTGGTTTCATTGAAAGGAAGCAATTTATTGCGTTTTTGAGCGAACGCTCGTTATTTTAAATATCGCATGTCTGTTACTATGTTGTTTACAATCGAGAAACAATTTCATTTTATAGTGTTACTTATGTGTTGCGTTGCGTTTGTGGAATTTTGCGTAATTAAGTCCGGAGTAGCAGTTTTTGTGATCATTACGATGAATTCTGCAACTTTTATGGAACTCGAGGGATGTAATGAGTACAAATGGGAATATGTAAGTGTTTTGTAATACTGTGCTATTGAGTATCTGACACTATATTGATCTTTTTAGTGATTTTATTTTCCTTCATATCATTTGCAATAGTTGCAATCATTTGCAAAAGCAAATTCCTGTTTTAGAAAAATATATGCTGTATAAAAGTATGCTTACACTTTGAAGTGTTATAAAACTAGTATAGCGATCTACAGCATATATTTTTCTAAAACAGGAATTTGCTTTTGACTGCAAATTCAACTAAATAACGAAGTATCCAATGTTTAAAAATTATAAGACTCGACCCCGAAATTTCATGCCTTTGTGATCGGCTTAAATAAAAACTTGGGATTATTTTTTTAACATCCACCATATTACAAAAGTTTTCTTCTTTTAATCAACTTAGCAATATCTTCTTTTAAATGTCATGACGTATATACATATAAACCTATTCTTGATGAAAATTGTTATCTTGTTTTATTTCTATATGAAATTTACATAAATAACATTACAAATTAAAAAACCATACACTCTTACATTTCGGTACTTTTAAACCCAAAATAATAGAATATTAGAATAATATACATCTCCTGTCCATTTGCGGAATATCGCTCAAACTTTTGCTTTCCGTATCCTATTATCAAATGGAAAAGCTATTTAAGCTCGGTCCACCTACGTCGCCTTTCACTCTTAATTAGTGGGTCGCGTGTTGACTCACAGCTTAAAACAAACCGCAACCCATCCGACCGGAAGTGACGCATCATTACCGTATTCGTGTTAAATGATGATTATATGTTTGTTGTTTAATTCTATAATCTAATAGTTTCAAATCTCCTATTAATTTGTTATTCTTCACATCATGTGTTTTCATTTCTTTATCCGTTTTTTTTCTATTCCTTTAGAATGAGTAAATGGTAAAACATTCATTAATCAAACTCCCTTTTGATGATTTGAATTTCTGTTTTCTGTTTCCTTTATTCTCGAAGTCAAAAAATATAAATATGTAGATAAAATGCTGATAAAGTAGTAACAGCACATATATAGTTGAATTCAAAGAAAAACATATAAAGGTGACAAAACAGTGCCTCTGTATATTTTATTTGAAAAAACCTATAAATACTGTTATAATCGGACATTTCACCATTTATTTGTATACTGTCTTATTGCACCTACTTTTATAAAAAACAGTGTAACACTAAAATGTAGGTATCAATTCATAGTTTTTATAAGAAAACAGTAAAATGATGTGTTTATGTTATTGTATGACGTATCATTCTTGCAAACTTTTGTAACTTTCCATGTATTCATTTACGTCACATCTCGTGATATTCTACTCGTGGTATTCATTTACGTCACATCTCCGTGATATTCTACAATATTCTACGAAATCTAACCGCTGTTACGCCAAGCATGACTATAATATTTCTCATAATACATGTACACATTGTACTTTGTAGATTTCCTAATTACATACACGACAGGTTACATGGCTAGTAATTATTCCGTGAAGTATAATGCCAAAGGGTCACAGGTCAAAATGTATGAATCATAAATGAATTTTAAAGAATATTCGTCAATACATGACTCATCTGAAGATCCGCTTGGACCAATTTTAATAAGCTGTGTAATGCAAAGATGTTATCTTCGTGGGAAAGATTAGGTTTCTTAGAGCGCACGAGCTATTTCTTTATTGCGTAAAGCTGGGCTTTGAAGTTGTTGCAAAGTTCATTAGTGTATTATTTAACGGTACTACGGCTCTTCGTGTCAGCAATTAGCAGCGATTATTTCGATGCAGTTTTAACAATGCCATATTTTATTTATCCCCTTTCTAAGTCCATAGTTGACAGTTTTTCTTTAGTAGAACTTTATTGTAGTGAGATGATTAATAAATTTGAAGGACGCTATTATAATATTTCCATATCCTTGTTTAAATACCTTAGTCGCTTCTTACAATATTAACTGTAATAGTTGTCGTTTAAAAAGTTCAGGCATAGACACAGGGACGTGAATATAAACGACATTAGCTCAAGACGTTCACTTGTTCTTCAAACCTTAGAAATATTGTTAATGTGTAGACAAATCTAGTTTAGTCCACAGATAGGTATAGGTACTAAGTTATTTTTAAACGCGGTACGTCTCCAGACAATAGTATCTAGATCTATCCGGAGATCGTCAAGAACACTGAACGGTATCGCTAACAACATATCTTTTGAGGCGAAAGAGTCATCCATTTCGCTACTAAAAGAGGATCCTCGTGACCACGTCGGATGGTTATCACTCAGAGCTCATACGGAAGACTTTGTAACCGTAAAAGGCTGTGTTGAAATATTGTTACGGCGAAGATTTTAAGGAGATTGCCGTTTTTTGTACACATTAGCGTGAGTGCTCGTTGTCGTGAGTCTACGATCGCGTAAGAATTTACTTGCGTTTGTTTGGGAATACCGAATGTGATTTAACTTCATGGTAGTTTCAATTATATGTGGAATAAAATAGGCTAAATTATTACAATAGTGATACTAGAGTGAAATTATTAATTGGTGACATTATGACGTCATTAGAAACGTAACTTCAGTTTTTCAGCTGTTCGACTTCAAATAACGTCAAATTATATCGTTAATATATTGGCTGTGAATGAATTAGATGCAATATTTTGTCGGTTTTGAGAAGAACTACTTCCTTTATTACTAAGAATGTCAGATAAGTCCTTTCAGACTTAATAATTCCAACACATTTTCACATTTGCATCGCATTTTCCTACGTAGTTACAAATCTATAACCCGAGGGTCAGAATCATCTGCAAGCGTCAATCGCTATGCGCTGTAAGTTTCAACTTTGATTGTTAAAAACAAATGTATATCTGATTTGATTTTATAACGCAACGAAAATAGCTAATACTTGTAATGAAATTTATCAAAGCTGATACTTGACTCGCCAATGGCGGTTTGTTGCCATTTGTTACCAAAATACTAGGCCTTCAGGATAGACGAATGTTCTTATGTATGGATGGAATACCTTTGCATGCCAGACCCTTATAGTAATCATTGTGTCGACGAGTACTTCTTACGTGGCAATATTAAAGTAAAAATACAAGCGTTAAGTTTGCAGCATATTAAATAAAAAGTTTCTTTTTTATAATAAATATTTACTGTCCAGTTATAAATAAACAAATTAAGAGGTTTACAAAGAACATAATTCCATACTCATTACAGTATTAACGACGACGCGTGCTGTGAAAACCTATTTTACATTACCAGTTTTTGTTTTACACAAATACTCAAAGCGATCGTTAAGATAATTTCAAAGGAGCTTAGCGTAATAAAATGTCTCGTAAGTGCCGTTTCACGCGTCTTCCAAGAAGGTAATTTTATAGCTTCTTTAGCGCGCGAAATTTGAATATTGTGCATTTTGTGGATTCGCACGTACTTGTTTTAAGCTTTCCTATTCAATTTTAAGCGCGTTGGAATTTTTTATGATTTATTTCATATGTGACTAATGTGTCATATTCATTGTTATAAGGATGTAATTTCGTTTGTTTAAGACCACTACGCTGTGATGTGAGTGCAAATGTTATATATGGCCTATACGAACTCTGGGAATGTGGCTTTATGAGACACTTGGTGAAGTTGCCGAGAATTGGTAGAAGAATAATTCTTATCAGCATTGACAAGCTTAATACCCTCTCTCTGTATACGCGGGAATAGTAATAAATTATTTGCCTAAAAGTTAAATGAGACAAGTTCGTTAAAACGAAAAATAACTTATGAAGTTCAATAAAAATAAATATTTCAAATATTTTCAATAGTAAAAATTCTCGTACAAAAAATCAATTAGCAATAAAAAACTACCGCTCACATCTCCGAAGAGCTACATAATCTAGAAAGTACAGCTCATGACCGCGAGCGTCGTAATGACAGAAGCCGAAAACAATTGGTAATTTTCGCCGGACGGCCGAGCGCCGAAATGAGCGAGTGTCGTGAAACCGCGGCACGGTAGCCGCGAGCCACGCGCGGCTTTCCCACCGCGACCAGTTGTATCTCAACGGCTGTATATATGAGTTAAAATAATGTTGGTACTTATAATTTGCTGCAAATCCTCGAGCTAGTCCTGTTTTCTACTTCTACGTACGAAAACTACCTAGGATACATACATAAAATATGAAGATAAGGAATAGATATTAAGGAAGAAGACTTTGAAATATTTGTAGTAAAAGTAGTCTAAGATCGTGTTTAAAGTTTTTTAGCCCATGTAGGCTTAGTAGTACCCAAGATGACACGTACAGAAAGTCAAATATTTTTAAAAACACTTTTTTTGGTGCCGCATAAACAAGTACGATTTTTTCTAAAGATTTGCAACGGTAATGCCGTACATGGCACATTTATAAGTCTGACAATAATATAGATACACAGACAATTTAAGCAAACAGGTAAAATATTATTTACGTGAATGTGCTCTTATTTATGTGGTATATTTTATATCATGAATTTTTTGGATAAAAGTATATAAGTAAATACGGGCAACGTCTGATATTGAGACAGTATTTTAAAGTACTATTTATTTCATAACATCAAATAAATATCGATAAATAAAGTCAATATTTCCATAACTTTCTTTACAAGTAAGCATTGCGATAAAAATGATAATATTTTGTCATAAATTTTCTAGAAGGAGCCAATAAATACTCACATTATAAGCATTAAACCTAACGCATATAAACACATATAATGGCTCGAAAAAAATAGATTCATAATAAAAAAGTTAAACATATTTTAAAGAAATGTATACATAAATAAAAGGTATACAAAAATAAAATCCTTAAATATATAAAGATTTGACATTTGAAGGACGTCAAAGTCTTAATTAGGTGCAACTTTTCAAAATTAAATTAAATTATTTCATTAAAATCAGTTAGTGCATAAAACATCCTGTACGTAAATGTAAAGTTCAATTCAATATTAGAACATCCATACTTTGAACGCACAAAACAGCCAGTGATTCATTTCTCTTGTATTATACCCATAAGTGGCGACAGCGCCTTGCATTTTCCCGTCCGCCATCAGCCTACCGTAGCTACCTGTTCATTCACGGCACGTGGTGGGGGCTACGCGCCTTCCGCGTAACCTTATCAGTAGTTTCCGCACCCTCTCGCCAGCGCAGTTGCTAAACGCACCCGTTGCACGTCGCACGTCCTAGTTGTCACATCCAGTCGCTCTTACTCCGTGTTCGTATTCGTCAACGTTCCAACCTAAGCTTTTAGTTTCGTGTATTATATTAGTACTGCAGTGAAAGTGACTAATTTAGGTGTAACCGTCGTGTTCTGTACGGTGTATAGGTGCGTATTTTTGCAGTATTAATTTATCAAATTAACCCTTTTGTTATGATTTTGCAGTAAAATGTTGTTTTACGAATCTACTTTGTTGATTTGTCGTAAGATATTTTGTCTTCATTTAATCTTTTTTGTTAAAAATAAACAACAAACCGAATACAAACGAGGTGTTTTAAACAATTACGACGAAGGTGAAATAAAAACGCACATACCCTCACTGTTCCATAACACCGTAATGTATGTACCGTATAGCTAAAACAAACAAGCATTACGTTATCTTTCCGCTGTCATTCGAAACTGCACCGTAAACCGGCGCGATATAATCATGTTTCGTTCATAGATAGTGTACTGATAAGTTATCACTGTTGTACAGGCTCCGAAGCCCCGCCCGTCGCGCAAGCACCATAGCCCAGACAAAATGTTCGCCGTGATGCAAATCGACGAAGACCACACCCGGGATTTTAGGCGTAAACTGCGCCCTAAGTGCGAGTTCGTCTGCAAGTACTGCCAGCGCAGATTCACCAAGTCCTACAACTTGATGATCCACGAACGCACGCACAAGAGCCCAGAGCTCTCCTTCAGCTGCGAAGTCTGCGGGAAGAGCTTCAAACGACAGGATAATCTGCGCCAACACAGGTCAGTGCCTAATCTTAAGTATTTTTAAATGTCTCATATCCTAACTTATGTTTTGGAGTAATTATTCCCTCAGTTTCAATGTTTTATTAAGTTAATTACAAACGGCGCCGGCCGTTCTTCCCTTTTAAAATTATACCAGTGTTTTTAGCCATTATTTTTAATGGAATCATAAATTAATGCATTGATTTGGTAAATTATTATTATAATTAACGATTTTCTCGCTCACAATCTTAATACAAGAAGGTTTTAATTAATAACTTTGTTAGTATTTCACGTCAAATCGAAGCGGCCGCGTCGCGTCGGCATTGTTGAGATTATTCTCAATATATCGATTTAAAGCAATTGTATATACATGTAAAATACGTATGTAACTTTAGTTTGTATCGAGTTAGATATATTCAAATACATTTTTAACAATACCCTTGCAAATTTCACGTATATCATTTTGTTAATGTACAGAAAAAACAAAAAGTTCAATAATATTAGTACTTATTTGTTTATAAAAACGTATATTGTCATTACCTAATACCTTGTTATGTTTTTTGAAATATTCGGCATAATATATATTTACTGTGTATTACAAATACATATGTTTATGTTCTTAATCTCTTTCTGTTCATATACCCAATAATAACAATAGTAGACTTAATTTAAATCTGATGAAAGGTATCTGTTTTGGTCGGTAGGTTTTACATGACTGAGAATGTTAGTTTAAAAGAATGAATTTCCTTTATTTCCTTTCTGTTATAAAAGT
>MOOZ01000463.1:351643-363829 GCA_002930495.1 Cecropterus lyciades | reverse complement strand
CAAGTTTTTGTGGTTTCGCTCGTTTGTTTTGCTTTGTTTGAGATTTTGTTTGAATGATAATTTTAGCCTCGTTTTGAGGTGTGATTCAATTTATTGTGCGATCCGTAACACTATAGCACATCTTTTATTTCGTCACTATCTAAATAATTTTTATTTTTAAAATAATGTTGAATTATAAAAGTTTAAGTTAATATTTTACATATTGTTGAAAAATACCTGCTATGTAAATGTAACAACTTAGATTTTTTTAGGATCGACTTTGCAAGCTCTAATAAATTAGCTAGATATGTAATTTATAATGTCGGCATTTCTGACATTTTGTTGTAATACATCGTAAAGTTTATTTTTAGTTATTTCAATAATTCCAGTATAGTTAAGGTGTGGCATTTCAAAATGCATGTTTAGTATTACAACATTTTTAATAGCTTAATAATATCGATGTAAAGAAAATATTCGAATAACTATGTCATATTGATACGGCCGAATATTACCGTATTGATTATATTATACATATTTATTCGTTATTAATACCAATCAGCGCCGATCGTAAAAGCATTCAGACGTCCATAATGCTTGCGTTTGATTAGGAAATATTTATTTGCTTTTATAATAAAGTCGTCTATCCAAAGCGAGACAACATTCTTAATTGCTTTCAGAGCTTGAATAGATATGTCCGGAGCTTCCAAAACCGTAATTTAGATAAAGACGTGTGTCCCAACACCGCATAAATACGACATGTCAAAACAAGCTTATCGAAAGGCCACCTTGGTGTTTCTGAATTAATGGAATTCACTATAGGACGGACACATTTTGTCTTTAAAATGGACTGGCATAAAATTACGATTTAAAGGTAATCTCATTGTTACGTAATTTATATTCTTACAATAATACGACCAGTAAATAAAGGTTTTGTGTTAATAGCGGGTCTGGTTCTTACAACACATTTGGTGGTTTTGTTTTTAGAATCATTCGCATATTTTATGATAAAAGTACTATAAAATATCAGATATACTCAGTAGTTATTAATTCTTAAGGCTTATATTTGACACGTTACTATCTATCAAAGAGGGAGTACAAAACTCCGTAAGGTAATTTTAGGGGATACAATAAATAACATTTAAATTCAATTCAAATCTTTTAATGCCTGAAAATGGGTACAAATGATCGATGGTAACTAAATAGGTTCGCCAAATTCCACCTGTTAAGGCATGCAATTTGTAGGTACTTAGTATTATAAAGTCATTATTATATTAATTTACAAGATTAGTCACAATTATTATAATACAATCATTCATTGATTTTCATCATTCAAAGTCACATTAATACAATCATTCGTTGATTTCGTTTTAGTAAAACACATTCCAATAATTAATTACAATATAAAATGTCAAAAGTCAACTTAAAATGTTCAAATGTATTTAGCAACTTAAAATATCATATATGGTATATTATTTACATAATAATAATACCAATATAGCTTTTTTTAAATTTGTACGAAATACATACGAAAACACATAAGAATAATAACAAAGATATAACTAAATATGATACTTTATTTTACTGAAAACGCCCATAAACGTATATCTTACAAATCTTTAATTTAAAAATCCACTTTTAAAATAGACGAATCCGTATACATTTGTTGCAAGCATATTATGCTACAGATGCTAGGTGATAGCTGATAATTGCAGATTAAGTATGGATTATAATGAAAGTCAACAGTATCATTGATCATACGCATGTCACGACTCCTTAGTAGCGTAAAGAGATAATCGCGTTAATTGCACAAAGTTCTATGACCGCTTGATGTTATATGGACACTGTATAACCCGTTTGTCAGTGACAAGCACAATTCTACTATCAGCTGTGTAATATTATATCAGCTGTGTATATATTAACTGAAACTCAAGTTATATTTATTCTGTAGGTTTGTTTGGTATATTTTATATTCGATGTATCCGCGTGAACTGATTATAGTACAAAAATGAAAAAAAAATGCATAACACTATTTACTATGAGAATAAGGTTTGGGTTTAAGGACTCATATATTACACAGTTCTATGGATACGCTTGGAGAACTGTTAAGAACATAGATTACATATTTAATTTTACTTCTACACAAAGAGGTTTAATTTTAAGTACTTACTATACTTACTTTAAAATCTAGCCATGGGTAAGAAGTTAGTTATTAAAAAAAATCCTATCAGTATAATAAGCAAAAGTTCATATTATAGTATTTGTACAGACGTCATTTTATGCTTTTGAGTTAATATTGATATGTATTTCATTAGTTCCTTCTGTAATTCCTGCTGGATTCCTAAGTTTATTTAATAGGCTACGTATGTCAGTAGTCAAATTACTACATTTTCTTCAATGCTAAGCTGACTTGCATTAGTTAAAGATGAAAAACAAAACATCCTTTTTTACACCATATAATAATAAGACGAGACTTCTTAGGTGATAACAGGGTCCGTTAATATAATTCGCCCTCCGAACCCTTCAGTAAAACTAGTTAATTATATGATTACAGTCTATAATGATTATTGAGCTTATATAATCATCAATGGGACCGATAGGGGAACAAAGGGTTCCGTCAAAACAGTTTCCTTGCCGTGTTCGTTTAAAAAAACAAAGCCAATTTGGTCTAATAAAGTATAATTAAAAAACAAATTTTATTGATAGGTCCCTTCACGCGTTTACTATTTTGAAATTAATTAATCAAATGGCTTATAACGCGGCTAGTGTTGGTCGGTGTCAGTGATGAGATTAGACAAAATTGACCGTTCTTATTGTGTGATTTGTTCCGCGCGCATTGGAGGGTTAAGTCGGGTGCTTTAGTGTTTCGTTTACAACCTAATAAGAAAGGGTTGGTTCCTTGTATTGACTATTAATATCATAATTTTTATAATTTACTAGAAATCTTTTAAAAATACAAAATGTGTTATAAATTTATTTACTTATTTAAATAAAATAATACCTTTTTGATAAGATATCTACTATGATATGATAGTAAATTAGTGGATTTTAAATTTATTTGTTTTTTGTTGTTATTGTTCTTTGTAATCTAGAGTTTTATATATAAAGACTAAAAGAAGTGATCATGTGAATGATCTTAAAACCTATATATAAGTAAACAATAAAAAACAGAAAGGATACCTATTGACGCATTTTGAATAATCTTTGCAGATCTCAATCTAGTAAAGCTAGTATTATGAATTTTGAACTGTCACAAAATTATCCTAAAGTAGGTTCTTTCATGATATACATATCTTAAACTAATACATTGTTAAAAACATTAAAACCAAAAACCCGATTGCTTAAAACTATTTTTTTTGTTCATAATGATACATTTAATTTAACTACTTACACTTACTAGAAGCTTTTGACATAATAGTGTAGTAAAAGTATTACAATATTTATTTTTTTACAATGGTTTATTTACTAGCTTTCATTTGATACCCATAATGTGATAATAAAATAGTCATTACTCCCCCCTTTTTCAGGCGCCCGTGTCACTTTTCAAACTTAGACGATTCTAAATGATATGTCATACGTCACAATCCGTCAAGTTATTTGGGATGCAGCGCAAACCAAAGAAATGGAATACAAAATCGATTTGTATTGTAGTTTATACATTTCAGAAACAGATTCAAATAAAATAAGTAGTAAAGTCAATATTTTATTATGACGTTCATATTAGTAGGTATAAAATGCCCTTCGAATATTATGTTATAATTTGATAAAAAAAAAATTACAAATATTACTCATTTGCTTTAAATTTCCAAAACGCTAATACTCTTTAAAATCCATCTTTTGACATTTAAAAAATATCTAAAGAGAACCTGTGACATAATGTATAATTTTATTTTGATATACAACAGCTGCGTCAATGCAAAGCCCGATCCTAAGTTGGTTAATATGTAATTAAAATTTTTGTCGGTCTGTCAAAACGTCCTTCAGTGGCAGAAGATTTGGAACTGACAAGCTAGAACCCATCATTATGACGTCACAAAGTAGTGCAACCCAGTAGATTAGAGCTGTTATTATGTGTTAGAAATATTTTTGTTTTAGTTATATCACTTCTTAATTTTTGGTTGCATAATTAACGGAACCTTTAATTTCGGTAATTATTTTAAGGAAACGCTTTGGAGTGGTTAATCTTAATAGTTATCCATTCTATGTAATTTAAATTATTTAAGAACAACATAAATATACCCTCGAGCTTTTAAAGGGTTTGTAACGTGTAACATAGATACTAAGTGATATATAGATATTAAGAAGGCAATTTTATTAATTAAATAATGCTTTATAATCAGCTTAATAATTAAATTACATTATGAACAAGTCTACCTTTATCTAAATTACATATTAGGTATTTACCAATGAAATTGCCCTTCTGCCGTACTGGCCATTTCAAATCAGAATATTTACGTTAGCATTAAAACAATATTGGTCCATTTGCGTCAAATTGGCAAGGTAAAAAAGCTTGACAAATGGGTACCCCACGAACTCAATGACCATGATGTGCCTTGCACTGCTCAACAGGCATACAAATAAAGGAATTCTGAACCGTATTGTTATTTGTGACGAGAAATGGATCTGGTTCGACAATCATAAGCGTTCAGCAAGTTGGTTTGACCCTGGTTCAGCACCCAAACAATGCCCTAGACGAAAATTTACCCCTACGAAAGTGGTGGTCACTGTATGGTGGTCTAACGCGAGTATTCATCACAGCCAAACCAAAGGGGATTAGCATTACTACAGATGTGTACTGTGAAGAACTGAACACAATGATGGAGAAGCTCGCACGTCTCCAATCAGCTTTGGTCGATCGTTCGGCTCCACTGCTCCTGCACGACAACACGCGTCCTCATACTACACAGCAGACGGTCTCCAAGCTATAAGAGATGGGGTTGTAAGTTTTGCGTAATTCGCCGCACTCACCAGACCTTGCATCTACAGACTTCTACTTTTTTCAGAATTTGGATAACTTCTTGGCGGGAAAAAAATTCAATACCCGAAAGGCAGTACAAAATGCTTTTGAAGAATTTTTAGCCTCCCGTCCAGATTTCTTTAAGAAGGGCATCAATAAGCTACGAATGCGTTGGCAAAGATGTATTGATTGTATAGGTTAGGTAGATTACTTTGATTAATAGAAATATAGAGAAAAATAAAGAGAAAAATACGAACGACGAAAATACGCTTCCTTGATTTAATGAAAAACGGCAATTTTATATGTAATATAGGTAGATACAAGTTACAACGAATGAATAAAAATTTAATGGAAATGTAGGAACTTGGATGGTTATAACTTTTTACAATGTTTTCTCAAACATTTCTGTTTATTTTTTGCATTTGCTCGCATTTTTTGTAGTATGAAAGTACCACACGAGCATGCTGTCTACCCGAAGGGATGTAGCCACTGCCGCCCTTGAACCTCAGATGCGTTGCTACCCCATTTTTTTTTTATTTTCATGACAGTATGCGACCAAACATGCCGCCATCCTTCCAAGGTCGCTTTACAGGGACGACGTTGCTACCCCTGAGGATTAATTTGGAACGCCTGGAATAAGTATTTCTTTAAAACAGCAGTGCTTAACACTGTTTTAGGCAAAAATAAATAATAAAGAAATTGGTGTGGTGCTAATTTCTAGTCACCAAGTAAGTATGATATATATTAATATCAGACTTATTCTAATTAACTATTTTCTAAAGACTAAAGTATAAAAAACAAAAGCAACTTAACACACTACTCGATTTGACGGATTATTGACAAAACGTAACATAATACACGCAAGGTTAATCTTCACTCGTCCTAAAACATTTTTTACCACCGTGCTCCGTAATAAAAACTAATCTAAAAGTATTGACAAATAGATTGCTTTTCGCAATCATTGTACAGGCAAAACCCATTAGGGCAACATGTAATAATTGGCCAGGTTCTGTTTTTTGTTGCACTCTCTAGCTGATTGACGTAGCCACTACGTCTTTTTGACAAGTCTGACGTATTTGAAAGCGTGTATAGGATGTTCTGGGCTCTTTTGTTTAAACAGTGACGCTATCGACATAGATATTGTGATTTTCGATACTAAAAGTTACTCTGCAGAGGGCGGTAGAGGTCGGGTATAAACAACTTCAGCTAAAAATCTCGTCTATCTTAGGCCAATTCCAAAACGTTTCTGTAGTAGATGAATGTGCCGTAACTCACAATCGGGTTCTGTTGACCTCTTTTTAGCTGTCCAGAATAAACGTATTATTTAAATAAAAATCAAATAGGTAAACTTGATTGACGATTTAATTTGAAACGAGTATTCAATGTTTTTTAAAGATTTTTAAAACAAAAATATGTGAAAATTATAAACTTTATTTCCCATTATATTAGTATCTTTTGATATCGCAATTTTTATGTATATTATATTTTACATTTTAAATTTTTAAACAGCCTGTTCAAAATTCTTTCTACAGATGCGTATCCGATATATTACCTGTGGGTAATCGAGCGCACTTCGGCAAAAAGGCGTAACAGGAGCCCGAGACCGGCCCTAATGACCACTCCTTAGCTTTAATTCGAAACGATCAGTGTAATTACAACTTGTGTCCTTTTTTAAATATTTAAAGCATTCAGTTTTTCATTTAAATTAAAATTAGTTGTTATTTGGTCCTGTCCTAACTATGTATTTTAAATTCGCTGTCAAACGATTGACAGCTGGGTACCTGTCAATCGTTTGACAGCCAAACGTCACTTTTAAGTTATAAGGTAATTACAAAATGTAATGTTGTGATATTGTCAATGTTTTCTTAAATTTTCGATTTTTTCAGTAAATGTCATGTTTTACCTTTTATAAGAACCTTATCCTGACAACAACAAACACAATAAAAGAAGAATTAGCGATATCGGTGTAGCCATTCACGCGTGATGCCGTGACTAAGGGAAACGGATTAATTTTATATATATGTATAATTTTAGATTATCTTTATATCAGGATAACGTTTTACTGGATCTGGAAGAATGTCAAACCAATTATTGATGTCCAAAAAAAGTGTCCGTAAACAAAAAAATATAATAGGAATCAAAACTCCGTTTCAGTAGCAAATATATTTTTTATTAAAACATGACTAATTTAAAATTAAATCATAAAACACCACACCTAAAATCACAAATAAATAATATTGCTCAGCAAAATCATCCATAATAACTATACTTAGAGCAAAAAGGTGTGAACTTAAACAGTGCATTACAGAGGTATTTCTTGTCAATCTGGGATCTGACAAGAAAATTGCCGATCAATATCTAAAAGCCGGAGTGTAAAGCTACCGCATAATCGTTGGATACATCCAAACAATTGGTACCTACTATTACCCTTAAAAGAACTATCACTCAACCCCTATTACGTATAATTATCTAATCGAAAACCTTTTAGCTGTAAAGCTGTAACTTCTGAGAAGCGTATCGGAAGGAAGGTTTACATCTTGTGATTTGCTTGAGCTAGTTCTAGTATCAAGCACTATATTTTATCTACTAGTCGTCATTTAGGCATCTACTTGTCATGTAATTTATGAAAAAAAGTTGCACGAGTTATTTAAATTAAATGCAATATACGTATTTGTAAGAAATCTTTATAGACGAAACTTTTAAGTTGCAATTCGCACTAGCTTTCTATCAATATTGACATTCACGATATTAAACAGGTTAGGTAATGTAATTTAAACAAGGTAGTTGTACCAAGACATCGCCACTCGCGTCAGTAACTAGTCCGAGTAAACTTACCTTAAAAGATCGTGGGAGCAAGCAAGTTTATTCGGTCAATAATAGGTTAATTACCAGTTTTGGCTATCACGTAGATGCATTAGCCAAAGGTCAAATTGTATTTCAGCGTCAAGTTTTAACATTGTCTGGAGAAAGGCGCCTTTTATAATGAAATCGATGTTTTCGTTATATTTTATAGACAAGAAATTGCAAGTATCATACAAAAACGTGTTGTTATTTCTGTTTAAAATTTGCATACTCATTGGTTTCTAATTTTGTATACGAGAAAAGTAGACAATTAAATAATAAATTGTTATTGACAAGTATTTACGAAAATGGTGAATTTATATTTTACTCTTGATCATACGATCATTAAATTTTATTATACAATCAATTGCAATCGCAGGATAAAATTCAGTCACCTAAATATGAGTAAATTATCCTTATCCTTTTTAGCGTGGGTAGGTGTCAAATTCTATGATTTTGGAATTAAGCCTTTACGTGTATTGTTCAGTAGATACGTTTTACAAATCAAAATACGTTTTATAGATAAAAAAGCCAAACAAGCATAGTATCAATTGACACTCCATCAGTCAGTCCAATTGACATTCAATCCATCAGACATCATGCCAGTCTCCATCAGACATTCAATCAGTGAACTGACTGTTCACTGAATTTTCAGTTTGATGTCTCGGATGTCTCCCCCCCTTCAAGGGAGATAATCCCCCTTATATTATTCTCTTCAGTCAGAACACAACAGCACATAACACTGCTGTTATTAGGCAGAATTAGGTGTAGCGTTGGTGCCTCCGGAGTCGAACCATAAAGAGTCTACTACCGATTTTTATTATAATAGTTAGTCTAAAAGAAACTCAATAGAAAAGTAAAAAATTGAAACTCGAACATGAGTTCATTAAATTCAATCGCAATCATTTACAATCGATTAAAATGTAATTTTCTATAAAAACATCACAAAAATAAGTAAATTTTTATACACATTAGCCACTTTTATCTACACCTATTCTTTAACAAACTATACATCTTCATAGCAACAATTTTCACATGCAATCTTTCTATAAATCAATGGGATAAAACAATATCGTCTTGATTGATGGGCATCATCTCCATGTTAAGTAGTCAGCGGTATAATTACAGGCAACGGCGCCGATGTTATGAGCACCATAATATTATGACATCACTATAAACTGAGACGTGTTGAAAAAGGTTAGGAATTTGGAGCTTCTTTGTAGATAGGATTTATTTCCGAAGGCAATGAATATTACATAAAATACAGATTTTAAAAATGATATATTTAATAGTCTTAAAGCTGATAGAACCCCTATTTCTTACGAATAGAAGCAGTGTTAAGCTCTGGTGCATTCTGGTTTTAAGGGTGTAATAAGGGAGACATACTTGTCTAACCTTTGGTGGCTAACCTTTGATCTTATCCGTTATTCTTCTGTTCTTGCTCCAGTGTTGTTTTTCATAACATTTACACTTTGTAGTATGAATAAATTAAAATGTATCAATGTGTACAAAGACAAGTAAAGTCACGTCAAAGCGGTCTGTGGTAGGTTGTATTTTATAAGTATCGGGTACCCAACTCCGAAAGGGCATCTAATAAAGCCATTTAACAAGTATTCAGGCAACAAAGTTTGTTCAGAGGTATCATAGACTGGCCACTTTTGTTTCAATTAGATTTACGTTTTGTCGTCTGATAGGTAACCAAAATAAACTAAAGTTGCTCTGCTTCGATAATGTTATTTATTTTTTTTTAATTAATTTCAAGGCTAAACAATAATGTTATAATGTACGCACTTTAGATTTACTGCTGCTGTTTATTAATAGGAATATACACAAACGCCTCAAAGTATACCTCTAAAATAAAATAAATGTATAACCTCATTTTATAAATGATGATTTTGATTCTGATAACTTTGATATCTGTAATGATTATACAAGTTAATTTTATTAGTATTTAGTTAGTATTGTTCAGCCATCTCTTTAAAACTCCCCTTCAGAAAACTATTTCTTAAGAGATATTTGGTATTATAATACGAATTATTTTTATTAAAATTTATTTATTTAGGAGCGTAGAAAAAACCTTTAGCGATTTCAATCGCATAACTGCAGGCGCCGTCATAAAAAGTCGCAAGTATGCTCTGGATGCTACACGCATAAATAATATTGACGAGGTCAGGGAACATAATCCGCGCTGTTCACACTGTCATAAAACTGCCCTTAGCCATAAGAATCAATTACTGATGTTGTTTATTGTATTATTTTGTAGCCGCTTTTATGCTCATCTCACTATGTAGTCTTAATTTGCCTATTGTCATGACGGAGATGTGTCTATTTATGTATATTTAACGTTTATATGGATTTGCTAACTATTAATTGTTCCTCTTATTTTATTCGTTAAAGCGCTATTGTACGACATGGATAACATGTGCGAAATATGAGTTATTATATTTTATTGATCGTTAAAAATGGAATAACTATTTCGATATAGCATTGATCATTTATTTTTGAGTTTAATTAAACAAGGCAGTAAATAAACGTCATTATGTTTTTGTTTATTGCTTGAAGGTGTACTTCAGAAATAAATAAGTATTATATCTATGTACACTTTATTAACATGAATTAAATCGAAGGTT
This sequence comes from Cecropterus lyciades, assembly GCA_002930495.1. Taxonomy (NCBI): domain Eukaryota; kingdom Metazoa; phylum Arthropoda; class Insecta; order Lepidoptera; family Hesperiidae; genus Cecropterus; species Cecropterus lyciades. Next base: position 353,425 of record MOOZ01000463.1, on the reverse strand, counting down.
TGAAGAGTTACAACATAAAGCTATGCTTGTAAATATTTAGGATAAGGGATTATTTTTAGGATAAGGAATTAAATATACCGACCTTTGACAATGAAGTTAATTATCATATCTGGCTCTTGCATATGACGTTTTCAGAAATGTAAACCTGCATAGGTATAAAAAGTTCATCTTCATATTTTTTAGATAATATAATATCGCTAATATTTAATGGCTAATATATTAAAAATCGATATCTAGTGTCATGTTCTTTTTCGATTATTGACCTAGCATCGATACGTCGACTCGATTACTGCCCATTTCACACAACGCTCGCAATTGCTCGAAGGAAGGAAAAAGCGACGATGTTTTCCTTTTATAGACATACGGGACGGTAGTATACTTGATTCGACAATGAACAATAACTGTATATCAAAAATAAAATTTTAGTAACATCATTATGTTTTCGTATTTTTCTCAGAAAATCTTTTCATATGATACACTCACGGAAGTCTATAAAAATAATAGGTCCGCCATCTTGGGCCATCCGCCATATTAGACTTAAAATGACATCACTAATCTAATAATTGTCATCTAAACATACTTTTCCGAGACATACTTTTCCGAAGCATTCCATCTTAGTCCTCAGGGGTAGCAACGCATCTGTGGCTAACCTAAAGTGAGACTTCGATCTCATCTAGGGTTGATTACAGATGTCCATGGGCGGCAGTAGCCACTTACCATCAGGTGGGCTGCAGACTCGTTTGCTACTTGCATATTATAAAAAAAAAGTGTACGAAGAATTTCAGGTTTAACGCGTTTAAAATTCAGCAAGATGTGACCTTCACGTACATACCACCTTTTTTATTTAATAATGTATTTTAGCGTGAAGCAGTATTTGCTTTTCATAGGAAGGGTGTGATTACCGGCTCACTTGTATCGGAGGTGACGATCTTAGTAATCGGGAGTAGCAACACATCGGTGACCGACTTTAGATAGAACCCCTGTTCCATAAAAGGTTACTGACAGATTTCCACGGGCGGCAGTAAGCACTTACTATCAGCCGGGCTGAATGCTCGTATGTTACTTTAATCTGATAAAAAAAGCATACTGTTCAGCTATTGCTGTAATGTTTATTATAAAAATGATTTTACAACTATCAACGAGGCCTACTATCACGACGTTTTTACCTAATTGCTATCAACATCTATCTCCGACATATAATTTCTAGCTTGCTTGATCATCTTCATAATGTGATATGGCGTGGCTACTAGCTCACAAGGGAGAGGCATTACTGATGCAATACGCGACAACGTGAACACTACCAAACATATTTCATAATTAAAAGACATCATTATTATCATGCTGTGCGCGTCTATTAGCAATGAATTTAATCTCCGTTACAAGATATTAACACGACGCAATAAAATTGGCAAAATTAATGTTTCTTGCATAACAACATTCCGCACACTAGAGCTGAAGCGCAGTTCACTATCGGTACATGATCGCGGCGACAAATCGCGAGATGGGACCGCCATAGCTGATCTGTAGGGGCTTGTTTTATTATAGGTGCATCTTAGAGATCGACAATAATAAGGTTATTGTAAAAAAATATATATTTATAAGTTGACATAAGCTTAATGAAAATATACAATACAATAGCGTGGAAGTTGTTTGGTACTAAAATTAATTCTTTGTTGCGTGTTTCTACTGAAATTTAATCAAAACTGTATAAAACATATATCTCTGAAGTAAAGGCGTATATTGAAGTGTAAGTTTTGTTACCTTAAAGAATAAAAATGAAAG